>NDGN011441443.1:0-43859 GCA_002564285.1 Tympanoctomys barrerae
CAAACCATTCCCCTCACCAAGAGAGTGCAACTATATATCTATCCCAAACACCCAGAACACACAATATCAAGTTTTAATAGCCTGAATTTTTGTTTCTTGAAGCACTGGAAATCAAACTCAGGACCTTGCACTTAACAGGCAGGTGCTTATGCCACTGAGCTATCTCCCCTGAGCAGTAGATTGGAATTTCATCAACTTAGTGACACTGTACTCATTCTGCTGACCAGGAATGCTAAATAGCTGATGGATAGTTCTTAGCAACAAAAAGAATAACAAAGTTAATAGTAAGAAAGTAGCCAGTACTATGCATTTAGCAAACAAAATCTTTCCACTCGCACTTATTTTGGGGGAAATAAACAGCCTGTAAAGGCTCTACAACTGGCCCCTTGTGACCCCAACCTTGTCAGGATCCTTACTCTGTTCTATAAACATACCGTGCGTGGATTTGTCTCTGTCTATCCTGTTCTAGTCCCATACACCTCCAGCAAGGGGTCTGCCCTTCTCCAACCCACTTTCACCTTCCTTTTCCTTCAAATGCTCTTGAAAGCCGCTCATTCAGCTCTTTCCCCTTGGGCTCTTTCCCCAACTCTTAAGCTCCCATCCACCATGAATATCTGCAGGACAAGCAACAACAATGTAACACACAGCTTGACTAGCTCTGCCTCTCTGGTCTTCAGTGACATCATCCGCTCTTGGATGACAGAGGCAATGCGTGCTGTGTCTCTTGAGCACTCTTTCTTCCTGTGCACAAGCCTAAGTAGATTTGCTGATTCCTTTAGGCCCAAATACAACCCCTGGCTACCACCACCGAAAAAAGGATTGGCAATGGGAAATAGAATGAAGATTTTTGGACTCAAAGACCTACGACTTTTTGCTTGAATGTCAACATGACCATATGTTACACTGTCAGTATCCTGCCTTAACTTTCCACAGTGCCTAGAATGTCAAATAGAAGCACAACAGACACATATACATGCACACACCTATGCACGTACTCACCACAACCACACACAGCCCGCTGATTCCCCTAAGGCTTTTCTACTTTTGTTTATCAAGCATCTCCTGAGCAGCTGCTATTGGCTCGGCACGCATTTGGTGCGAGGGATTCCACATGAAATAGGAGGTCCCTGCTTTCTGCGAGCGCAATCTGTGTGAAAGGCCAGGTGATGCAACAGATCATGACAAGAGTCTGAAAGGTGGCGCTGGAGCCTGGGGAGGAAACAGGCAGGATCAGAGTTGGAGGCAGGGCTGTGAGGTGGAGTAAATCAGAAGAAACCCAGCAGAGAGGAGGCAGGCAGAGTTTTGAAGACCAAACAGGAGCAGTGCCACAGCTAGAACAGAAGCCAGGTGGCACCTCCTTCGTAATCTCAAGGAAAGCTGTCATGGTGGCTGTCAATACTGTTTTGGACAGAAGAGGACCATGTGAACATGAGGGGAGCTCTCCCACATGCACTGGAAGAGAAGCACCCACGGCTAGGCCACTACTTGTCTGAGGGTGGGGTGCTGAAAGAGGAGAGAGTATATCAGGTAAAGGACCACAGATCAAAGGTACAGAGTAAGGCCACGCATGTGGCCACCAGGAATCAATCTGGTGCTGCCTTATGGGGATGAACAAAGTGAAGGGGTGCTAGAAATGAAGGCAGGGTTGTGGCTTGAAACGTGAGAGCCCACAGCCAGCCAGGATCAGGGGAATGCGCCATCAAATCCACTGCCAAATATGAAGAGTGCATTTCAATCATCTCACCAAATGATGACCTCAACTACAAACAAAACAACTCATGCAAATCAACCACAATTGTGGTGTGTGTGTGTGTGTGTGTGTGTGTGTGTGTGTGTGTGAGTTCCAGCAAGCCAGGCTCCAAATACCATGAGAGAAGATGCTCCCTGATATTAAAGGCACAAGTGACTACTTAGTCAGAGGGGAGCAGTGGCTCAGGGGTAGCAAAAGGAATTAGGAGCAGGAGCCACCTGTCTCCCCAGGACCAGCCAGGGAACATGGCAGGCAAGGCAGCTCTCCAAATCAGAACATCTCTTCTACCTGGAGGGGGCTGGGCACCAAGGTGGCCTCCAGAAAACGATGTTAGAGAGAGGAAGCTGGGTTAATAGGCTTAGCAATTCATACACAAAACACCCTCTGGACTGAGTCGGAAACACTTTTAAGTCCCACAATCTTTCTTCAGGTCAAACTTGGGGATGTAAAAGATGGCTCCACCTTGGTCCCCAAGGAAGAGTGATCAATCTAAGAAGGTTCAGGGGGTTAAAAGTTCAATGGCTGGAATATTACAAAGAGACCAGTGCTTTGTCCTTGGCTTGCCCAGTCTATGGGAGAAAATGCAAATACCTCTGAAACAAGACCCCAAGCAATTATCCTTTGCTCTACATAAAGTATTCCACTGAGAAGACTGGGAAGCCACAACACGTCTAACAATCTTAAGAACAACTCTGGGTCTGGTGCGGGAAGTAAAGCGGACACAATAAATTTGCCATCCTATGGAGAGGTAGTCATGTCAGGCCTTGGAAATGGTCAAAAATCTGGGATTGTGTCCCAGTGAGAGTAGACAAAAGTACTTCTCCAGGAGTCAGGACAGAAAATGGAAGCTGAAGGCATCCTACCCTGCTGTTTCTCTATGAAGTGGGAATTTCCAGGAGGCTAGAGTGATCCATGGGGCCAAGGAACAGCAGCAATGGCAAACCTTTTAGAGCTTTCAATGATAGAAACACCTCGCCGGGGTGCATGTGCCACAGGCTTGCAGCCAACTGGACTTATGTACTCAAGTAAGGGCTCGTGCTTAGCTGATGCAGGTGCACCTGAGATATTTATAATTACGCTTATACACATGGGTTAGTAAACACACATATATTTTTTGTCTGTCACCTAAGAAAACCTGAAAGAAATGATGTCCCAGGACTGATAAGCATATCTAGCGTTCGGATCTTGATTTCTAGTATTTTCATACAAAAGAAACCAACAATGACTGATTATAGAGCTGAAGTGGGATGCATGCCTGGAGAATCCTGTAGGGCCCCATGTAATTATAGAAATGCTCAAAAATATTCTTGATGGCTAATATGTCAGAGCCACAGACTTCACGGAAGAGCTTTCAGTACCCAAAGCTGGAATAATTTGAGCAAGAAAATAAATACATGGTACTGGCTCATAACGTGACAAATACAACAAATACTCACAAATCCACAATAACATAACTTATTGAGTAAGTTATTACATGACAGCCAAATCTCTTGCATGGAATAGTGTGTGTAGTAGTCTGCCCTTATGAGGTGGAGAGTAAGTCCTCACTCCTTGGAAGTGGCTTGTGTACAGACTGCCTTCCAATGAGTGCAATGTGGAAAAGAGAAGAAAAGTCCTAACTTTACAGAAGACGAACTTGACATATACTTGCTCAGCTAAGTAATCAAGATCAGTATCAATAGTCATGAATCATGTTGGTACCACATGCCCTTGATATGTGACGAGGTACTCTGCATACTTGGGCTCAGTGATCTCCCTTCCCCAAATCCTTAAGCCCTAATCTGAGCTTAAGGAGACTTCATAAAAACTCCAGGAAAGGGAGCATCCTATAAGATACTGGAGTAGTACTGCTCCAAACAGTCAAGGCCCAAAGGGCCGGCCAAATAGCTCAGTGGATTAAAGCACCTGCAAGCAGGTGCAGGGGCCAGGGTTCAACCCCAAGGCCTGTGGTGCTGGCCCTGCCCCTGGGGCAGGCTGACACAGCAATTGAGATGAGTGTGGTGGTATGCACCCATAGCTCTTGTGAGGCTGTGAACAGGTGGATCTCTACCAGTCCAATCTAGTAGTGAGACCCTGAACTTGTAGACCCTTCTCTAAAAATACAAAAATAAAAATTAAAAAAAAAACAGTCAAGGTCCTTCAAAACCAAGGGAAACTTGAGAAATATATGCTACACCCTGAAAATTCGTCCCTACAAAATTTGAACGTTGAAACTGAACCCTTAGCATAATAGGACTAAGTAGGGAAAGCAGAGTCCAAAATCAAGATGCAACAGATTTGGTATCTATCACATCTTGCTGTGTCTTCACACACAGAAAGGAAAAATGACTCCCTCAAGCCTTTCAATAAGGGTGCTAAGCTCAATCACGGAGGTGGAACCCTCATACCCTGGTTGTGCCTAAAAGTCCCCACCTCTAAATATTATCACAATGCCAGTAATAAGAAAAACTTGGAATAGGGTATACAAAATCTCTCTTTACTCTAATCATAATTTTCATAACTCTAAAAGTATTTGACAAAATAAAATGCATCAATTAAAAAATAATCCTGGCTGATCCTTTTGTAGTTATTACCAGATCAATTCCATTCAATGGCTCAGTTTTGTGCTTAGCAAACTGGTGTTACTGGTTATAATTTCCTCACAAAATTTTGTGGTAAGCTCAGTGCCAACATAGACACGCTACCCAGCCCAAATGGAATATTAGGGCTAACATATATTGGAATCATCCCCATAACAATGTTAGAAGAACAAACCACTCTTCTTCATAGCAACCATCTCAACAGAAAAATCTAAAAGTTCTCCCATTTACTGATTAGGTAATTTTGAAATTCAAGTTATGGGGAAAGAGGCTCTAAGACCTCATCCTAAAGGCACGCCTTTGGGTTAGCACAGGCACACAATGAACAGCCGTAAGGAAAGAGCCACCACAAGCTCGGCTGGCAGCGGACAAGCAGCTTGCACAAGCCACGCAGAACGTGTGGAAGCACCACAGCAGATGTTACTATTCCAACCAGGTTGTCTTTTTCCTCATGCATCACAGCATCACACACACAGACACACACACACACACACACACACACACACAGTGGATATATGCAAAATTAAGTAGCAATGTCATTTAATTTGTGCTAGGAAGATGGATGTATTTCCTACAGGACTCAGGATAGTCTGACTCCTGATAGGATCAGGAGATGATACACACACCCAGCAGGCATTAGCATATGCAAAGTGTGACCACCGGAGCCATAACCAGCTTCTACCACATAATGTCAACGCATTCCCCCCATTTCCTAGTCAACCATCATGTAGCAACTTAGAAAGTCTGCCTAGGAATGGGAACAACAGATTTAATTCATTTACCCAAATCCCACATTCATAATGAAAATAATATTTCATAATGTAAAACATGATCAGGGGACCATAATTCATGGCTTTCTTTATAATACATAGATTTTCTGAAATAGGAAAACATAAGATCAAGCCCCAGAAGTTTGGCCACTAAGTTTGAAATATGCAAAGGAGCTCCAGTCAAGCTGATTATAAATGGTAGTGGTCCCCTGTCACCATGAGCCCACCCCAACAATTAACAAGCTTAGCTCAGCTGCCAGCAACGAACTATGATTTACTGGGCTCTTCAAATTAATAAAAGTAGTGCCCTCCGCTGTGAGTATTCATTCACAGGGTGAATAGCTGATGTTTAAAATGGCCACGTGAGTCAGCCACGCTTCTGAACCACATTATTTAACCTTAGTTCTTAGCCACTGGGGAGGCGTCTGCCTTCACCCTGATCCTCCAGAGAATAGCCGAAACTCATATAAAGGATAAAGCTCTACTCTACTAACTCAAGTCCACTTAAAATTTCTCAAGATAGAGCACCAGCAGGAGGACAACAGTGTCATGGCTCTTTTCAACTCTCTCATTTCACAGATGAAAAACTGAGGCCACAGGACAAAGCACAAAAGACAGCAGCCCTGCTGCGAGCAAAACCGAGATCCTCTGAGGACTGGCTACCGATTGGAGAACAGAGGACCCGCTGAGCGCAGTTAGGTTCAGATTGTGTAAGCTTTAATGAAAAGCTTAAAAACCTTGAAGTTTTGCATCAAGCACTCTTAGATCTCTGGCTTCTCTTGGAAATGTTGGGTATCTGTCAACGGTAGATACTACCCGGCCTTATCAGTGGAGCTGGAGAGTAACTGCTCTAGATAACTGGGCACGGGGTCTCCAGGGGCCACAGCCCTTCTCACCACAAGAACGTCTTCCCTTGTTGCCAGGGCCCCTGGAAACGACAGAATTTGCTACCCTTCCTCATGGCATACTCAGCTAAAGTCAAAAATATAGATATGGGACATTTTCTCATTGATAGCGATCACCTACTGATATGTGTGGCAGCTGGGTTCCAGGATTCCCCTGAAGGAGCAAAAATTCAAGAAAACTCAAATCCCTTACATAAAATGACATGTATAACATTTGCACATAAACTAAACACATACACACTCCCTGTATATTTTAAATCATCTCTAGATGACTCATGGTACCTTGAGCAACGTAAGCGGTGTGTAAATAGTTGTTACACTATTATTTAAAGGAAAGTGGCAAGAAAAATAAGTTTGCACATGTTCAGTACAGACACAACCAATGCAGGCCTGATAACCTTTTCCATCCGCAGTTGGCTGAATCCATGCATACACTGGGCCCCAAGATACAGTGTGCCAGCTAGAATATTTGTGTATGCTAGAGAAAAGTTTATGTATGCAAAATGTAATACAGATAATACACATGGATATGTATGCCCTGGAGAGGAGTGGCTTTTAAAAGCTAAAGACAGATATAAAAATATTTCACTGATATCCCTGAAGAGTGTAACTTGCCAACCCTAAGAGAAGGCATGAGTCAAGAGCTTCAGAATTCCCATACATAAAGTAAGCACAATGCTGGCATCACCAGAGCCAAGGTGGCCGGGAGGGGTTTCCCGTTCCACGGCACATCCCCTGTGCTTTCATCTCTTCATGCCACTTGCTGTGGTGTTGAGACCAAAGAGTCTGAGGACCGTCAGGGACCAGTGTGTCTGCAACTGAGCCTTTCTAAATAGAAACCTAGGGTCACAGGGCCACATCTTCAAGGAGGCTTAACTGGCCTACATTCCATCTATTCATGCCACCTGCTGTGGTGTTGAGACCCCGGGGTCTGAGGACCGTCAGGGGCCAGAGCCAAAGCAAGAAGGCTCTGGGTGCACAGGGGAGGAGAGATTCCTGAAGGGCAACAGCTGTGACCTTCATCCAATCAGCACTTGGTCCATGTCCTGGTTTTCAGGTATCACACACCATTCTCGTGCAGTTTCACAGCAGCCAGAATGAGATCATACACCATTTTTCTGTAGAAAGACCTCCTTCCATCTCCATTCCACAAACCCTGTATCTTCCCCATGTTCTGCCAACTCCACGTGGCTCTCTTCTGCCACAGCCCCAGATACACACTTTATAGTGTGCATACCCTTCTGTTGTTCTCCTAGGTTGTCCAATAAGTGATCTGTTAGGTCAGTCCCTCGCTACACCTCCTAGGGTGGCCTTCCTTGCCACTAGTGTGACACCCTAAGAAAGTTTCATTATCCTTTCTGAATCACCTTGTTTAATATCTTTGCATGCTCGGCTACCAGATGTCCCTGCACTAGATTGTAATTTTCATGAAAAAACCTCTGCAGCTCGTGTTCATCTCCCTGTCCTCAAGGCCCAGAAAGTACCTGACACATACTTACCAGCTGCAGAATAAACTTGTTGTGCCCTGTGCTACAGACCACCTGAGCTGGAAGAGAATGCACGAGCAAGATGCCAATTCCAGGGTAGAACTGGAGAGAAGGAAAGGCCAGGCCTCTTCTGCCTGAGTCTTCCAGGGACTTCCTTTGACAGTGCAGAGAAAATTAACTCAATGGTAAAATCTTTATACTACACCCACTTAGGTTTTAAAATGCCCCATTGAGTGATACTGCTCTGGTTTCTAATGTACTCGCTTGGTTTCGGTTCGATTTTAGAATGAAGGTTTGAGTCTATGGATGAGTGTTCAAAAGATGCTTCAGTGACTTCAAATGAGGCATGAGGCGCGGTGAGGGAGGGGAGAGAGTGCACGTGTGCTCTCACGATTGGCATAAAAGTGCTCTAAAGCTCAAGATTCCAGACACATGCGCACACATGGTATTCTGAATTGCTTTTAATGCTGTAAAGAGCAACTGAATGCCACTCTGGAATTTCTGAGAGCTACACAATGGCTCCTGAGCCTCATGGAAAGTAGGGAATGTAGGTCAGTTAAGCCTCCTTGAAGTTGTGGCCCTGAGACCGTAGGTTTCTATTTAGAAAGGCTCAGTTGCAGACTCACTGGTCCCTGACTGTCCTCAGACCCTGTGGTTTCAACACCACAGAAGTGTCATGAAGAGATGAAAGAACCAAAGCCCTTTATTGCAGGAGCAGGGCAGGAACACATTTCCCCATTCATGTACCAGGGATACAATAGAGAAAAACCCAGCAGTAGCTGCTAGGCTGTCACCTACTATAACAAGATTGATCTGTAGTGAAATAAAAGATAATACGATCCAGAGGAAATAACTCGTGTTTTCTCTGAGAGTGTCTGATACTGTCAACTGCAAGCCTGCTTCCCTCTTCTGCCTAGCGCGGTGCACGGCAGCACACACACGCAAACACTCCTCCTGGGAGAAGGCCGCCTCCCCTCACCGCCAGAAACACACATTCGTCAAGGAGCACCTGCCCAACTCCATGGCAAGGCCAAAGCAAGAAGGCTCTGGGTGCCCTGGGCACACTGCGGGGGTGGGGGGGGCAGGGTCACTGTGAGCTGTCACTGTCCACAACACAGACTTTAGAAGATAACTGAGTTGCATGTGTGCATCTGAAGCCATGTCCTTTTCTGCTTATCTGTGTTTAGCTCAACTCACTGCATCCATGTTTCATGTTTCAGGCACAGTTCTGGCAGCCTTTCGAGCATAAAAGAATTTACAAAGACCACATTTTTAGATTCTGTCTATGAGACACAGAACAATGTATGGAGCACTATTTTCCTAGGCAGAATGGTCGAAAACAGAGGTAAGGTGGGAGCACCAGCTGGTGAACTCGTAACCATCATTTCTGAGAATCCGTCTCCATGTGAAACAGTCCTAGAGAGCCAGAGCCACGTAAATAATTCACAAAGACAAATTCAGTTCTCTCCGTCGAAATCTGAGTAATATCTTAGCAGGGAGCTGCCGCCCACCCGCGCACCAGGCAATGGGTAGCACTTGGCTTCCGTCTCTGGCAGATGCTATTAAGCTTCAATAGCCAGTGATTTGTAGATGATTATAACTTTTGCTCTGCATATCATTGCTACTGACAGGCAAATCCCATCAATCGAATGGCACGACGGATGAAAAAAGGAGGCGAATCTGACACCGGCAGTCTGATAAGCCATTCTTACACCAGTTATAACACCCAGGAACACTCGTCGCTGTATGCAGAGAAGCCCAATTTGATACAAATCTTTTCTAGTCCCTCTCCGCCAGGAGCCTCGGAACGCACATTCCAGAAAGACATTCCCAACTTGAGCATTTTGGGTTTCAAGGAAAGAAATGTAATTCAGCTCTAGGTGGTGTTTGTATTTCAGTTCATGGGGGAAAAAAATTCTGCTCCCAGTGCGGCTCACTGAACCCCCAATTTGTCAAGGAAGAAACTCACTGCAGCAACAGACCCTGACAGCGCCACTTTCATTACATGAACAGCCACGGCACCTTTTCAATTTTGCTCATCTCTTAGTCTCTAGCCAAATGGAACTTATTACTTATAGCTTGGGATTTATGAATTATTTATAAAAGTAGGTCTATGAGTCCAGACTCTTAAAAGACAACACAACAGAGCCCTCATTGTTACCCACAACTGTGCTTTTATCAGAGAACAGGAATTCTCCCTCACATGTACTACAGGTTTGGGGTACAGTAACAGTTGGGAAAACACCGAGCCCGTAAGAATATTTGGAAGCTATTTATGGAATGCCTGGATGTATTTTTAAACTCATCACTTATATTCTAAGTCAGCTTTGGTTCCCAGAAAGACACAGCAGACATTTGCTACAAACACACTGCCTGGCTTGAATACAAACACAGAAGAGCTGCCACTTTTACCCCAGTGGTTTTAAGTTGGGATGGAAATGCAGGTCCCCCATAATGCACGTCTCACAGGCTCCAGGAGGTCACAACCCATACATCTCCTTGTGCCCCCCAGAGCACAGTGGCTTTGCATCCTAAATGGAGGCTAAAAGCACAGGCCTCAAGCCATGGAGTGGAGCGAACCCGTGGTTTCCAGCTTCCAGAGCACAGGATTTTGGCTGGAAAAACAGGTAACACTGCACCGTTTTCTGCTTTGATTGCAAACTCACGTAGGTTGTGCACACTTTCATAGCACTGTGCTGTCTGCTCAGCAAAGACATTTCCACTGGCCATGACACAAGAGCCCCAAGGGACAATACCTTGTGCCTGAGCCACCTCCAGAGACACCTGCTCCTCACCAGTCTCACCAAATGCACAGGGTCCTCCACTCCTAGTGGGACCCAGTCACAGACCCCTTCCCATTCACCCTTTCCCCAGTAGCACAGCTCTCCCCACCCCCAAGCCTAGTTCAGAGGAAGAAGCAGAGGCCAAATTGCAGAGGCCCAGGGAGGCTGATGACACTTTGGGTCAGTGTCCTTAAAGTGAGCCCTAAGTACATTTGACAGCACCATCGAAAAGACACAGATACATAACCTACAAAGAACACGGCCGAGTAAGAACAAGAAGAAGGCAGTAGAACTTACCTTGCTGAAAAACGTCTGCCAGAGAGAGAAACAAATGGGGGAAGGAAGGGGAGAGAAGGGGAAAAATACTGTTAATAATGTTGAAAAGGACAGTGTGATCACCAGCTTGTATATTCCGACTACCAAGCACTCTACCTACACTATTTCCCATAATGCAGGAGGCAGGGGTAAGAGTACATGCTGTGGAGGAAGACAGGCTGGGTCTAAATCCTAGCTCAACACTACCAGTTCTGTCACCCAGAGTTCCCTAAATCATAAACCAGGTAAGCATGCTGGAAAGGCCGAACATGCAATATGACACATTTAAGGATTTAGAGCAGCGTCTCATGCACAGTAAACAAAGAAACACTCGTGGTTGTTATTAATGCTGTCAGTATTATTTTCACAATAATCTTATATAATAGATTCCATTATCATTCTCCTTTTATAAATGGGAAAATTGAGGCCATAGAGAAGCAAGTGGGGTTCAGGATTGAGCCCCTGCCGGTGACTCCAAAACTGTCTTCTTTCCCACTATTTAGCTGCCTAATTAATTTACAAATAATAAGAATGACAATGGCACATAAAGAGAATAAACACAGAAAGGGCTCATAAATACAGTTGCATATTTAAATTATATAAACATTATGCCTTCATAGTAAATCCTAGGTCCAAGTCTGTTAGAAAGGTAAAAATATTCATGCATCATTTAAATTTATTTATTTATTTATTTATTTGGTACAGGGTCTCACTACGCAGCCCAGACTCATGGTGATTCTCCTGCTTCAGCCTCCCCAGTGCTGGGATTACAGGTATGCGCCACATGCCCAGTTTTGGGCTGGCACTGCACACCTGTGGCTCGGGGTGGCAAGGTACGCAGTACCACGGGTTGAACTCAGGATCTTACACCTGCCTGGCAGGTGCGTAGGCCACTGAACTATCTCCCTGGCCCATGAATATTTTTTTAAAAGAAAGGTTTGACATGCTGCTATAGTCTAAGCACCCTGGGCCTAGTAACATTTCATGAAGAATCCATAGTCCCTAACATCCCCTAGCAGTTACCACTAATACAACTTCTAATAGCATAAATACACATTGAGTCTCTTTGAAGTTTGTAAAAATAGACTGATGAAGCTTGAATTTTTATTCTGTTTCTTGACAGCAGTTACGGGAGCCACTCACACAGTAGCACACAGGAGATCACCCATTCTCACTGCTGGGAGGATTTCACCGTGTGATTGTCCTATCACTTATTTCTTCATTCCAATGTGGGAGTTACGTGGATTATTTCAATGCTGCAAATTAAGAATTGTCATGAACGCTTTCACACACATCCCGTGGTGGGTATATGTATATGTGGCAGGTTCTTTTGGACATCCCCAGTGTACACATAAGCCCGTCTTGTTGACAATGCCTCTCAAGCATCCCCAAAATGTTCTCGTCTGCTCACACTTTCTCATTCAACACTGTTAAGACAGAGAAGATGTGAGGAGAGAGACACAGCACCACCAAAGCGGGAGCTACTTTCTATTCTGCCGACGGTTATAAACTGGTAAAAAAAAAAAAGTATAAAAGATATATGAATGATATAATACAAACAATATGTAATTTACATGTCAAATACTCATTCTATCAGCCATCAATGCCACTTCAAGGGCTTCAATGAAATATAGTTATGAAAAACTTTACAAGGATTCAATTACAGTTTTCTTCATAAGGGCAAAACACTAGATCTTGCCTAAACTTACTGGTAATAGAGAATCAAACCATTGTATAATCCACCCAGTGAATTATTATGCAGCCCCTTAAAAGGCTGAAAACTGGGTTTCTGAACAAAAAATCATGCAGTGAAATAAAAAAGATAGTCCTGGTCCTGACTCTATGTACCTGTCTGCACGCTCAAGGCTCGTAAGAAGAGTTGTGACAACTGTTACAGAAACATTGTCTACCATCAGGCTGCGGACTTTGGGATATTTTATCATATACAAGATATTTGTATTATTTCCATGAAGATTTACATTTATTATCTCCATTTTAAAGTAAAGTTATTTCATTTTAAAAATTAAGGACTGCATCATCAGTGTCTAATTTGCAGTCATCACCTGAAATAGCCATTCCCGCAAGGTCCTAAAAAGCCAAGGCCCCAAGAACAGTGCAGATAAAACCTGCAACTGGTGGGCTGACAGACAGCAAACAGAGGGCCTGTGGCTGCAGACACTGTTCCTCGCGGACACACATGATCCCCCTGAGAGGTGTCATTCTCAGCAAGGCACATATAGGACATGTGCAGGGCAGCAACTGTGACATAGGTAAGGAGCTACAAGCTCACAGTTCTCAGGGAGTTGGCTAAAACACCACGTTTTCTCCAAGAGAGCCAAAGGGCCACATCAGCACCATTACAGAACAACTTGGACCCTGCTGAATATATACAGGCAGTCTGATGTACCTGTACGCTCTCTATCTGCAGATTCACCTCAGTGCAGATTGCAAATATTTTTAAAACTTGTGTCTGTACTGAACATATACATGACTTTTTCTTGTCATTATTCCCTAAGCAATACAGTGTAACAACTATTTACACAGCATCTGCATTTGGTAATATAAAGCATCTAGAGAGGATTTAAAATATACAGGAAGATGTGTGTAGGTAATAGGAAATATCACGCCATTCAATATAAAGGTCAGGACATCTGCAGAGCTTGGTATCCACAGGGAACCTAAGAACCAATCACTCACTCTCAGCTACAAAAAGCCAACTGTACATAGTGCTCTCTAGCGTCAGTGATTCATCATTGGTACAGATTTTGACCCAGCAATAAGATGTCACAGATCAAGCAAAGAACCATCTGTAGTTCCCTAAATATCCCATTTTCACCTGTGCTTGCTTATGTGACCCTACAGTCTATCATCTACCCTAGGACCAGCCTGCACACCTGGAAAAGCCTTTGTAGTTGGCATTCAAATGTCACAGTCACTGTGAAGACTGTCCCCACAGAGAAGAAATTCAGTGTTTCCGCCTCTGTGCTCTGAGAGTAATTTGTTCATGTTGCAATTATAGCTCATATTCTAATTAGTTATTTAGACCATGAGCTCCTGAGGACAAAAGCAATGTGTCTTAATCTCCTTATTGGGTCCTGACTGCTTGGGTGGCTTGGAAACAAAGCATGTGGCCTATTTCAGCCGCCATCTGGTTCTTCCCCTCATTTTACAAAGAAGGAAACTGAGTCCCAAATAAGTTAGAAATTTTTCCTAATGTCGCACACAGAGTTAAAGGCTGGGCCAGGATTACATGAGACACATTTAACCTTAATGAAGCACAAAGGCTCATCACTATTATTGGCAAAGTACAAATTAGAGATTTATCATTCCTCTCTAATGAATGCAGACAAAAATTTCCAACCTTGAAAACATTAGGGAAATAAGATCAGTGTTTCAAATACGGACCCAGCCTCGACATCCACCCAGAATCCTTGACTTCCTCAGCACGCATTTAGGTAAGGAATACCTCCTTAGAAATTCAGCACTTATTTGAATCCTTGAAAGTACCAACTGGTGGTAGAGGGGAAGGAAATTTAGGCAGAGATTTAGAGACTTTTTTACTTCCAATTCTATTGTGTGTGTCGCACTTAAATAGGCAATATCTGAACAGACTACTTGACTACTCTTCATACCTTACATTCCTCAAAACTTTCTTGGTTTTTACACAAGCTACTCTGGATTTTTTTCAACTCTTTTTCAGCCTTTTTACATTTGTACCTTTTATTCAAATGTAAATTTTAATAAACACTAGTTTAAATATTGCAACAATTTTACACATGAGTTGTCCTGTAATTTACACTCTAAATTTATGTCTTCTGTGGTCTGTGGTATAAATCACTCTGTTCTTAGCATCATTTAACTTTGTGCTCTGCATAATAATGCCTTTTGTACCTTCTTCTAAAATACCTTCTTCTAAAATTTCACTTCTCTAGGGGCCGGGGAGATGGCTCAGTAGAATAAGCGCTTCCTTGGCAAGCACAAGGGCTTGAGTTCAATCACTGATTCCACCAAAAAATAAATAAATAAATAAAATTCACTTTTCTAGACTGAAACAGCTATCCAGCTTTGGGCTGTGGACAAAAGAATGAGAAAAATACAGTTTCCATACTGTTTGGCTACATTTTACCTCACTGAAAAATTGTGGACCTCAGAGGAGAGTAGTCATACAAACAAATCCTTGTAGGGGAACTACCCGCTCGCCCCCCCCCCAATGTCCCTCACTCAGGACAGGAGCTTTCTTTCTCTCAATAAATATATTCTGCTCATAAAAAAAAAAAAAATCCTTGTAAGTTTCTCTAGTCTGGAGTTCAAGTCTACGGCCCACAAGTCTGAAACCATCAGAAGCAGTCATTTACAAAAATTAAAAGACCTTGAATCTGAGTGTGGTGTTGCCCTTTCAGTCTAAACACAAAGAATTGTTTAGGAGTCAATCAGCTGCACTCTTAGAGTTTGAATTTCCTCGTTCATAAGTAAGCAGACGAATTCTACACCTGTACCACAGTATTAGGAGGGTTGAGTCAGGTAATTTACACAAGCATCTTTCTGCAGAAAGTCACTCTGAGAATAAGGCAAGACCGTCTCTTCTGTCCTTACAGGAGGTGGAATCACCCAAGTGCAGAGCTGGGAGTCGCCAGCCATCACTCCAGCCATCACTCCAGCCACAATCAGGTGGAGACCAAAGCAAGCCAGGGACACTGGTGCAGAGGAAATGAACTCCTTCAGACAAAGCTCTGCTCTTTCTCACTTCCCAAGGGAGGAAACCTCAACCCCCATCACTCACCATGCGCGTGAACAAAGAAAGCTTGTTACCCAGCCCTACCCCCATCCCTGGAGCCCTTCTGGTCCTAGGGATAGATGAAAGGGTGTGTATAAGTTGGTAATTCAGAGGCGGGAAGAAGAAAAGGAAAAAGAAGGCGCTTAACTCTGCCTTTCTTAGCCCTGATGTCTAATTTCTTCTGTCAGGAATGAGTGTATCAAGGCTATTTGCTCCTCCCCCACAGCTATTGAGAGATTCACACTCTAGAGATCTTTAATGCACTGCGTTCTCCAGAGACAGGGGCCATAAAAAGACCAGATTATTTATTATTATTAATAAGTTATGGCAATTAGACCGGGTGATTCCTAAACGCTGCTGATTAAAAACTTTCTTGAGTGGTACTCGTCCACATGGCTAGTGTTTACCTCGATTAAAAATGATTTAACTACACACTAGGTGAACCCCCTCTCTTGCGCCTGGGTTAATAATTAGCAGTGCTCTGGGCCACGCGGGTTAAGTGAGTTGGCTGTCCTTTATTTATCTATTGCTTTGTTTTATGAGGAGAAATGGATGGCAGTCTTACTGCCCATTCAGTCTTCTAGGAATAATTTACTATTTCAATCTACAGTCCATAACTATGGTAGAGAAATACACTGTTACAACAATATCGCACTTAGCCCACACCCCATAGCATTCACAATATGCCAAACAGAGAAAGTATGCATGACTTCCAGAAGCCTGGGGGAGGTAAAGTTACTAGTTCTCAAACAATGTAATCACACTACTCCCTCAATTTTGCTTTCTTTTCTAGGTTAAATTATATATGAGGGGAGTTTAGTTTCTTGAAAATGCAAGCACTTAACTCCCATTTAAGAAGTCTCACCTGGGGAGACAGCTGTCTTACGAGTCCTCCTGTGGTTTGAGCTTTAGAAAGAAAATTCTTTTTCAAGTACAAGTGCTTTTACAGTAAAGGACTGTAAATTTTACCGAGACCCAACTAACCAAGGCTAAGGATAGGACCTTAAGGAACAGCTGGAAGGAGTGCTGCTTCCTTAAAGGAGTCGGGATTTCCATTATCTAAAGTCAATGTCAGGATCATCTGAGCTGCCCTCTCACTAAATCTGAAAACTCAGCATGCCCTGCTCATGGAGACAAAGAATTCAGTCTGTATACTTCACCATCCAGTATCTGGAAATGAATTCTTTCTTTGCCATGTTGAAAAGTCACTCTTTTATATTGACAAAGCCCAGGTCCCTGTGCAGGTGGACTTCCCAAAGAGAAGAGAGTCAGTACCTCCTCACCCAGATAGGAGCTAGTGCTACCTAACCATAGCATATAGCCACTGTATCTCAATAATCTGGCATCGGGTCCCAGCCCCTTTCAAAGTAGAAATCCAGGTTAAACACTCAATCTCTTGTAAGTTATGTTTTCACCTATAAAATGGAGAAGCAGGGATAAATTTTCCCTCGCCCAAAGGGATATCATGAGGATCAGATTATATAATTTAATCAGCAAGAAACACAAGGATTTTGTAGTCTATTCGCTAATACTCAATTCAACCCTGGCTAAGATACCTTCCCAGACACCTTGGCACATTGTTGGAGTCTTTGACTCTCAGTCTCTTCATTTGTAAAATGAAAATAATAAAATTTACCTTTCAGAATTCCCACTAACACAACAGTTCAGGTGAAGCACTAAGCATACTTTGGCTATTCCATGGTACACATTTCATACCCAAAAGCCAATGACAATAAGCAACAGAACAGAGGAACAAAAAATCCTCACGTACCAAAGTCAGAGCTGTGCTCATATCTGGCTGTGCAATCTAGGACGCACTACTCCATTTCCCCAAGCCTTGGTTTCCTCACCAGTAATATGCCAATAACAATAGTGCATTGTTGTGCTACCTCTTCAATTAGAGACTAAATAAGGTGACGGTACAAGAGTACGCAAGAATTTGCATATGGAGAGTCTCTTATACCCTGAAATTCTACTATTCACATTACTGTATCATTTATTGAAGATCTACTGTTTGACAAAATTGCTGTGGATTAGACAGGACTCTAAGAGCAATCATAAGAGAAAAACTCATTAAACTAAAATGACTTTAAATTCTTTCCTATTATCCTATAGCTGTATGGCATTAAGAAACTTCAAAGCAATTCTCAAATATTACCTTATAAAGGAATTTTCTTAAACTTTGAGGTTTGAGCTTTAGTGACATCCTACCTTCACACATCAAGGGTGAAAGTTTGTGAGGTCTCAGAAGCACAGGGCTTGGTCTTTGTTTTCGGTGCCACTCTACTCTCTGGCATTGCCTGTCTCCTCTGACCCTGTCACTGTTTCCTAAGGCCACTTATAGGGCTTCCCCTCCAGTCATACTGCCCATTGACTAGGTGCCTTAGTTATTTTTCTTGTTGCTGAGACAAAATGCCAGACACTCAAAGTTAAGGGAGAAAAGCTCACTTCAGCTCACAGTTTGTACAGGGTTCAGCTCACAATTGGCTGGCTGTAAAGTAGAGTGGATGGCCAGCAGATATTGAAGTGGAAAACAGTTCATGGTGGGCAGAAGGTAGCAAAGCAAGCAAGGGACAAGACTCTTTTTGTCCCTTATATTGTATCTAGGATACCAGGGTTAGTGTGGTGACAAACCAATCATTGGACTGATTTAGTAATCAACTAGCCTTAATGCTATCATCCTTAATCCTAGCATCGTACCACGAATCAATCCCACACTCTAGATTCAGTCACCTCTGAAAAAGCCCCACCTATGATGGTATGAGGCTTTGGAGGGGGACACAAGCCATACCACTAAGAGTCAACAGAAGGAGGGATGACATGAAGGCGGGGGGTTGGGGGGTAAGTGAATTGGCGACTCTTCAGAGACCTGCTCTGCTGCTTGCAGTGGGGTGCTAGGAAACAGTTGCCTGAGGAAAGAGTTCTACTGCTTTATTAAATAAATCAAAGTTTGAACACAACAAACCACTTAACCAGAGTCCCTTCCTGTGTAGGTGCAGGTCTGTCACTGCTGGAATATGGCCAACACTGTGCACGCCTCTCCAGAGCTCCAACTTGGCCTCAGTGGCACCATATCGAGCTGTGATTAGTTTTCAGTGTCTCCAAAGCCAGACAGCTCAGGCAGCCATGTGGCCACAACGCCAATACCCATGACCCCACCACTTCCTCTGGGCACACACAAGCAGCTCCTTCTAAATGGCACCCGAGTGCATACTGGTCAAAGCTTTATGGGCTAACCTGAAGACCTCTATGCCAAAAACTAAACCAGTTTTTGGTACAAGAAGGCCTTTCATCTCTCTTTTGTTTTTCTCCTCTGTCTTGCTTTAGGATGTAAGCTGGGGAAGTTCTATCATTTTCCTTGTTCCTGGGCTCCCTTCACTTTTTATCATGTTAGAAATGAAGACCAATACTTTGCCAGTCATTGTTGTACATCTGAAGGCACTCAATGGTCAATAAATGTCTTTTATTTGTGGATAAAAAGGGGGAAAAAGCTCTGAAATATCTTCCTGCTACATTTTCCAGAAAATGTGCTGCAAACATCAATCTTGGGCACTGTTCTAGTAACCCATCAGCCTACATTGACTCAGGCAGGCACTGCAAGGGACAGGAGCTAGTAAAAGTCCCTAAGATTTTTATGGCATGCTATTCCTAGTATATCTCATTCCTAGCACTGAGGGATAAAGCTCTTAACTACTGAAAGAATATAAAAAAATAGATTTAGGAATAATACTTTTTATGATTGCATTCTGTATACTATGAAAGTTATGTTCAAGTCTGCTAGTACTTTATGGAGCTGATAAAGTAGAGCAGTATGGCTTCCCAGCTAACAGAGTATTTTATATCCATTTAAAATGTTTTCTCTTAAATTGAATTACTTTCTGAGTAATTATAATAAGTCTAATCTGGGCTTAATGAATTCATGTACAAATACTTTAGACTGCATTATTAAAATCTCTATGATACGAAACTATATTAAACTCAATCTCTCTAGCAACCCATGTTTTTCTTTGAAAAGAGCAGCATACTTTCTCTAAATTCTTTTCAAGCTACTGAGAAATCCTAAGAAGCCACATGAATATGCCACATAAAAGAGTCTGACAAATAATATTGTTCTAATTTCCTTAAACTTATGTAATTAAGGATTAATTAGGAATCCCAAAGTACTTTTATTTAAATATTGACATATACAAAGGGTTGAAGCATTGGGCTCTTATCCAGAAGATACACTATCATAGCTTTGAGTAGAAATAACATAAAACCACGACTGTTAAAATACTGAGGGGCTGGGCGGATGGCTCAGTAGAATAAGCGCTTTCCTGGAAAGTGGAAGGGCCTGAGTTCAATGTCTGGTTCTGCCAAAAAGAAATAAAAAATAATAAAATAAAATACTGAATGCAAATCTGTGGAAATCAATCCTTTTGTTCTAAAATGTCTCTAAACACCGTAATCTAAATACCTAAACTCTGGATTGTATTATAGGCAAAAGCCACTCATATCCTCTGGGATTCAGTTCTTCCATCTACAAAACAATTTACACTAGATGATTTTGAAGGTCCTTCCAGTGCTAAGACATAGTAGTTTTAAGTTTAAAATTATACACATTATATCAAATGGGCTCCTACTGCATAAAGCTTATTTTTCATCTTATCTCGGCTAAATTACAGTCACCAAATAAATCTAATCCTCTGCAATTCACATGCATCTACAAATGCAACAATAATACAGCCTGTGATTTCAAATCTACCCAAAAATGTTATCTCAGTGGTGAAGTGTTTTTCTCATTACAGAGAAATTATGCACCATCCCAAAGCTCTAAGGTTAAAGTGCCTTCTTGAATCAATTCCTAATGCTGCCCATCTATTCAATATACATTCTTTGAAATGTACATTTTTTTATTTCCATTTTCATGTCCTCTGATTAATTTTATCCCAGATATGTTTCTCAACCAGAACTGTGAGACCCGGGTTTTAATCAAATTGGTTAACAATCTCCTAAATTCAAACTGGGCATGTATAAATATCTAGAAGGGCAGATCGCTCTCTTTGCTGGGTGATCATTATCAGGATGGACAACGTTAGGGCAAACGTAAGACAATGGCCGTCATCATTATTCTGATGGCTTAGTACAAATTACTATCAGGAGAGCTTCCAGGAGCCAGATACAATTAAAGTCTTCATTCTGAGATGCTTCCCCCAACATCAGGCACAACTGCCAGTCATCATCAAGCAGGCTGAAACTTACAGGAGATGATCTGACATCATAATATGCTTCAGTCCATCCTCATTCCAGAAGGAAGAGGTTCTGGTCTAACTTGTCCATACTGGCTGATTGAACTTGAACAAACTATGTAAACTCTTTGAGTTTCAAAGATACTTGAACAAGAAAATATCTGCGATCTCTTCCGTTTCATAAATACTACAGTGAAGATTACCAAGATCTTTCATTAAGAATTCTGCCCAGTGCTTACAAGTGACCTACACATCTCCTTTGGACGCCCATGTTCACTTGTCATTTTCTTTCTACTCAACGTGAAAGTACCTAAATCTAGGATAAAATATTAGACCATAGTAGGTATATATAACAACTAACGTATTTCCATATGTGCAACCCAGTTACACAGACTACCTTCAAACAATCACCCCAAAGATGGCTATCTATTAACCACATTTTACAGATACAGAAGAATAAGCCCAGAAAATTCCCACCACAGTTGTCAAAGATCACAGGGAAGAACGTGAGCTGGGTTTTTCTACTTAAGCAGTGGGGCTTCAGAGCCCAAATTCTCCAACAGGCTACACTGTCTCTCAGTGCATACTCAAGCTATCGAGACAGAGAAAGGACAAACACGTAAATAAACCTCACCCCTCCTCAGGGAGCCAAACTCATAAAAGATGGAGTATCAGAATCCCTGTGTTTATAAAGTTGTGATTACTTTTTTTTTTTTTTATGCATTAGGTACAGGGTCTACAGGCTCTCACTACACAGATCGGACCTTAGTGATCCTTCTTGTTTTTCAGCCTCCCAAGCACTGGGATTCCAGACACACACGCCACGCCCAGTTTCAACTGCCCTTTCAGTGTATCCTGGTAGCAGGGCCTACATGGCAGGCTAGGGATTGAACCACTGGCCTCTGCACCTGCCTGAGCAGGTACTTTAATCTGTTGAGCTATCTAGATGGCTTTTTTTTTTTTAAATCACCTGTGGGCTTTGACATTAACTGCAGAAACCACCTATATGTACATTTAATTTTTAAAAACATCAAATATATTCTTTTTTTAAAAAAAGTGTTGACTATTTTAGTGAGTTAAGGGAAACAGCTAAGAGAAGATAATGACATAGGAAAAGACTAGAGGGCTAGAAGGTACTACTTCCAACAAGAAAGAAAGAAAGAACAAACAATGTAAGAAAATATGACAGAGCTTCAGAGACCTACGAGTCCCCTCTCCCCAGCTGTGTCCAATATGAATTAATGAAAAATATGGTGCGTGAGGTAGTGGAAGGCAAGGAAGACCCCGCAAGGTCGCACACGGTGGGCTCTGCAGGCAGGGCTTGCCTCTGGAGCCTGGCTCTGTTACTGGCAAAGTAAGACATCCTTTCCAAGCCTCAGCATTCTCATGTGACACTGGGACAAGAAGGTTATGGGGTGGTGGTAAAGACTGTAGTTGAAACTGTTGTGCAAATACGTAACACAAGGCCTGGCACCAAGAAGGCACTTAATCCATGTGAGCAATCTGGATAGGAACTTACCCCCCGAAAGTTAGTTTTAAGATAGTATTATCAAGAAAATTCCTTAGGGCCCTGGCAACTGCTTACTATAATGTGGAAGAGGCACCTGCACGAACCCTAAGCTCCAACACCAGACATGTCCAGCAAAATTCCGAGCCCCGCACCCACCAGCTTCCACCATGCAATGATGCAGCTCAGGAAAGAGATGAGGCAACATCTCTAGCAATGGAGCATTTATTTATTCATTTATTTATTTATTTATTTATTTATTTTTCTTAGTGGTATGTGTTTCTTTGGAAGCAGGGCCAATAGTCACCATGTGAACAACAGAAGTCTAGAAACATCAAACCATATTCTGTCCACATGTCCCGGAGGTAGCTGGAAGCAACTAACCAGACATGAACTACAGATGCTTTATGAGCCCTGCAGAGCACAGGTCCTTCCTCTGGAAGTCAGTACTTTTTCTAAGCCACCCCTTCCCAGGCCTGCATGACTAACAGGACTCCTTGACTTCTGCCGTCCTGCATCGTGGCCGTGTGTGGCAGTGGGCACACTGAGCTGGGCTCTTCTGCAATGAAGCAAGCATTCTGGAGAGGAGGGTAACCAAAGAGCTGAAGAAGACCTTTTGCCAACCACCTCTGTAGTTATGCCTGAGTATAACCTGGACCATTTCGTTCTTGGAAAGAAGAGTCAGCAAGCTGTACGTGTGCTCACTGCAGCTCATTCCCCAATCTGTACACTTTGCAAGCAGAAGAGGAAGTTTCTTTTGAGGTTTTAACATTCTTCTGTCATTGCTTGTATGATGTTCACCAGTTCAGCACAAATCATGTAACATAAATGTCATTTTCATGAAGGAGTTTTGCAGCTGGCTTGTCAGGAGCGCCCTGAAAAAAGGAATCCCAGTACACTCTAAAGATTAAAATTATACATCCATCTTGGGAACAAGGTGCAGCCCTCATCAGACATTCAGGCCTGCTGGGACCTTGCTCTTGAACTTCTCAACCTCTGGAACTGCGAGAAAATAAATTATCTTCTTACAAATTACCAAGTCCCATTTTTTTGTTATGATAGTACGCACAGACTAAGACAGATGGCTATAATAAAAAAGACAGATAAGAACAACTACTGGCAATTATGTGGAGAAATCAGAACCCTCACGTGCCGCTGGTAGTAACGTAAAATGTCAGAGTCTCTTCGCAAAACAGTCTGACGGACCTTCAGATGATTAAATAAGTCTTTCATACGATCTAACAATTCCACTCCTAGGTATATATGCTCAAAAAATTAAAATATGCCGTAACTTGAACACAAATGAAGCAGTATCAGTCTTAAGAACCAAAGAGCAGAAAGAATCTAAATGTCTATAAACTAATGAATAGATAAACAAAATGCCACACACCCATACAAAGGAATATTGTCTGCCAACAAGAAGAAACGAAGCAGGGCTGGCTAGATAGCTCAGTGGACTAAGTATGAGTATAACCTGGACCATTTCATTCTTGGAAAGAAGAGTCAGCAGCCTGCACGCATGCTCAGGGCAGCTCATGCCCCAACTAAGTGCCCGCTTAGGCAAGCGCAGTGTTATGGTTTGTGTCTAACTGTCCCTCAAAGCCTCATGCAGTCATGGGGCGGGGACTTCTAGGATTTAGAGATTAACTCATGGTACACTGGGATTATGGGTCTGAGTACTGCTGGAATTCTGGGTGTGAGTGCTACTCCCAGCCTGGGGTGGATGGCCTGAACGTAACATAAGGGAGACAGAGAGACAGAGTTGCTCTCTGTTGCCACGGTTGCTGCTACTCCTCCCATTTGTTCTTGCTCTTTGTTGCCGCCAAGAAAGCTTGCTCTCTGCCACGTGCCACTCTAACTTGGAGCCAGCCGAGTATGGGCTAAAATGTCCAGTAATTGTGAGCTAAATAAGCCTTTCCTTCCTTCAATTTGGGTGTCAGGTATTTGTCCCAGCAACATGAGAGGAGTAACTGAGACACACAGGACCCAGGATTCGATCCCTGGCACCACATGCCTCACCCCCAGAGTACGCTGAGTCAGCCACCAAGAACCAGTATGGTGGCTCACACCTATAATCCCAGTGCTAGGGAGGCTGAAAACAAGAGGATCACTACAAGTCGGAGCTGCATAGTGAGACCCTGTACCAAATACATAAAAAAAAAAAGTGAAACGCTGATATATGTATGCTACACTATGAACAAACCTTGAAAACAGTACGCTAAGTGAAAAAAAGCTAGTCACAAAGGACCGCACAGTGTATGACTTCTTTTATTTCAAATGTCCAGGATAGGCAAATCTAGAGAGAAAATAGTAATGGAAACTAGAACTAGGAGACATGGGGATATGGGGAGGTGGAAATTAATGGGTGTTGGGTTTCTTTTGAGAATAATAAAAATATTCAAAAATGCACTGAGTGAAAGATGTACAACTTTGGGAATGTACTAAAATCCAGTGAACTGTGTCCTCTAAATGAGTGAATTAAATCTCTTAAAGACACTGCAAACAGTGAATACATTTCTTTTTTCTTTCTTTTCTTTCTTTTTTTCCAGTACCTGGGATCGAACTCTCAAACTTGCACTTTGCAGGCAGGTACTTATGCCGCTGAGCTATCTCCCCAGCCCAGTGAATATATTTCAAATGGCAAGTGGTAATAAGCTCCGCCTCTGGGCCACACCAGGTACATCCACCTCTCCCAGCTGCATCCCAGCTGTGCATTCTATGAGGAACCCACTTTTAGAACCCCAAGCAGGTGTGAGACACCATGCTGGACACAGAAAATATTTACTCCCAGATAAAAGATCACAGCCCCCCTGCTCAACGGGTCACAGCCTGAGGACTCCATCCACACCTGCGCAGTGAGCCCTAGCATGGGTGCCCCTGAGCATTTGGAAGGCAGCGAGTATGGATTACAATGTGCTCTTGTATAAAGAGACATCAGATTTCAATGACTTGCTCAGCAAATTTTTTTTTTTAAAGTTTCATTTTAATTGCTTATGTTGAATCACATTCTAAAATATTTTGGGTGGATTGGGTAAAGTCAATTGTTATCATTAAATGAACACCACCTGTGCTTTTTAGATATGCTGTGTGACATTAGAAAATTTTAAATAACATATGTGGTTCACTTCATATTTCTATGGGATGGTACTAGCCTACTACCAATCTTTGATGTGTTTTAAGATCGAGTACTGATCTTCAGAAATAAATAAATCATTCAAACTTCCTTGATCTACACTATCTGGGAGGATCATTTTATTCAGACTTCTAAATGGTAATTAACTTTGAAGTCCACTCAGCAGTTATAAAATGCCTGCTGCTCTGTAATTACGGGGGCACAAGAGGTTCCTTGTTTGCTGCCCTCTGCCAACTGGTTTCCTGGACTAGTGTGGAAGACACTCAGCATGTCCTTTAAAATATTGGCATGCCTGAGTCTCTATGGAGGACAAATGGTGCCCAAATAAAACAGGTCCTCTAAACTCTGCCTAAACTTTCACGTTCACGATCAAAAGAGTTGCCTCAAAAATGATTAAAGATCAAAACTGAGGTGCAAGATTACTATTCTCAGGAAGGAAAGTTTGTTTAGAAGGGGTGGAGGCAGTCCCCTGCACCCCACATCTGGAAACCCCGCATTATTTAGGAAAACGTTGCTATTCCTTCCTGTGGTTCCCCTCTTATCTACATGTCCAAGGGAATGTGAACAGGGCCTGAATCACAGGCAAGCTTTAAGTTCTGCTAAAATTCTGCAAAATAAATCCCACAGGCCCATCTATACTCCAACGAGGACAGAGAACTGAAGCTCAGATTTGCTACTCTCATGATGAAGATGTTGGCCCTAAGCAATGCAGCTGAGCCCCCACAACCTGATTAGATTGTGTCTTTTCTCAGCCAGTGCTTCACTGTGACAAGTGATCCTTTCATCCTCGCTCTTGGAGTGAAGAAAGAGGATACAGAGATGAAGCAATGGGGCCAGAGCTACAGTGTTGGTAAGGGACACAGTCATGACTCAAACTCAGACCTGCTTAATCTCAAAGCCAATGCCCTTACTAAGCACACAACCAGACTGCTACCTTTTCATCCCACAAATACTACTCCCTGCTGTGTACTATGGAAATAAAAGTTTAGAGACATTTAAGAAAAATACATGAAGGGGCTGAAGGAAGAGCTCAGCAGTCTAAGCACCTGCCTGGCAAGCACAATGACCCAGGTTTGATCCCCAGTACTATACGCCAGGCTGGCCCTGAAAGCAGGCGTTGTGGTGCATGCCTGTAACACCAGCACTGGGAAGGCTGAGACCAGAGGACCCTAGGAGTTCGAGCTGCATAGCAAAACCCTCTACCAAATAAATAAATAATGTTTAATTTTTAAAAAATACAGAAAGTAGAATCTTGCCTCCTCAGTATGAGACACTCAAACTCAGCACATCCTTTGGTTCAATATCTCCAGTAAACTGAAACAGAACACAGTATTACTGGCTTAATCATCTCCATCCTGTGGATCCTGGAAGCAGGAACAAAACATCATAGGGCCCCTTAATCTCTTGGGGCACACCACGGGTCCAGGTGGAAAGTACAGCACTCAACTGCCTCCACTGTTCCACTCGACCTGTTGCTTCTGTGTTCTCAGAAGAAAAGCGCACTCCGTACCAGCCTGTCCCAGCACCCAGGATGGACTGCCAGGCAGGGTGCTCAGCGCTGTCACAGACAGAGATGAACATGCCATAACCTCTGCCTCCTCGCTGTTCCTCGGAGAGAGCCTGTCAACTTATTTTAAAGGGCCTGCATCGTGGACAAAGTGTGCTGTAAAGAACAAAGCTCGTTTCTGGAACTAGTCTGCAGCTTGAAACATCTTCAAATTATAGCAGTTGTTACAAAATGTACCTGACGTAGAGTTTCAAAAGGTCTGGCTGTTACATGGCTATTTCTAGAAGGACTTTTTCAGGCCTGGGTAATCAAAGCCCTCATTTTTCACTCTCCTCCCACTACTCCCATTATCTGCCTGGCCTGGTAGTCACTATGCAATTGGCTGGCTTAGGGCACAGAGGGTGGTTGTGCTTTGAAAAGTAAAAGGAATTATGATGGCTTTTGCAGGGTACCAAAGTCTGGAGGCCCTTGATAAACAACAGGCTTAGATGTCTCATCATCTCCCAGCTAAGGACTCCTAGGAAGCCAGCCAGGACGGCTCCAGAAGACAGCTAAGGGCTCTAACCCATTTGGCTGGCTCTGGTGAGCATAACAGTAGCCCTGCTAAAATACTCATGCTCCAATCCCTGGAACGTCGCAATACGGCAAATAAGGGTGGGGAACAGATCTAACCTGGGAAACGAGACTCCGAGGATGTAACTGAAATAAGGATTTTGAGAAGAGATTATTTTAGATTTCCAGGTGGACTCAAGCTAACCACATGAATCCATGAAAAATGAGATAGCTCTCTAGAGAGCTGCCAGGAGAGAAGAAAAGTTGGAGAGATGCTGTTTCCGACTTTGAAGATGGAGAAGGGAGGCCATAAGCCAAAAAACACAGGTGGCTTCCACAAACCAGAAAAGGCAAGGAAACGGATTCTCCCTCAGGGCTCTCAAAAGGAACCAGCCCTGCTGTTATCTTGACTTTGGCCCAGTGAGACGAACACTGGACTTCCTGCCTATAGGCCCATGAGCTATGAAGTTTCTACCAGTTAGTCCATTAAAGTTGAGGTACTTGGTTATAGAAGCAACATAAACTCAATACACTGACTATAGCCAACTAGTGGGATGCTCAGGCATTGAAGCCAAATAACCAAGGCAGTGGCCTCTCAGAAAAAACAAGAAATAAGAATAATTACTTGGAGCAACTCATGAAGAACTGGAAATGGCTTTCTTCCTGGGTTAAAATACAGACTTATAATACTCTGTGGACAATTAGCTCTTCCCAATACACACATCATATGCAAGTATATTGCACTATTGGAAGTCAATGGGCTGGGGGAGGCTGGGAGAGCAGGTGGGCATCCTCCTTCCTCTTAGGGATAACAGTTTATCTTATGTGATAGGAAAAACTGCTGGAGGAAAAACTGCTGGCTCCCTGGTACCACTTAACCCCACCTGGCCCTGTTAGAAAGTCGCCCCATCTCTAGGATTCCTTGAACTATTTCCTACTCAAATTCATATAGTGTCTTTGACTCTGGGTTTCTTAGGAATGCTATACAGTGAAGACACACACATATAAAGGCCACCATATGACAATTATCACCTGGTGTCCAGCTTCTCTAGCTAGTATAGGCAAGAATTTTTCATACAAACAAGGCTATTTCAAGTCTAGAGATATTTACTGAGCAACCATTAGACAGAGGTCATGCATATGAACAAGACCACAGTCCCCATCCTTTACCAATGAAACCAGGAGCATGCAGATACGCACATACATACGTACATACATGTACATGCTTATTTTAATATGAGACAAGTCTTTCTGGAAGTTCTCAGCTGACAAAGTGACAGAAATAAGCACCTGCCACAGCAATTAAAGTAAACAAAGTAAGTCTCAAAAAGGAGAAACACTTCGTAGAAACAGAAAGAGAAGTGGAGATATGGAAATACTGGAATACCATCCAGCTCTGGACGGACACAGAGAAGAAACTGAAAATGGGACACGGTTAGATTACCTATTTCCAAAACCTTTCAAGATGTCGATCAGGAAAGTTCCACCTTTATTTTCTACTCTTTAAATATTCTTATTTACATTTTAAATTCCTAGATGAAAACTCCCAGAAGTCAAGTAAAACCTTTGCTGCTCTGTTGTAAGCTGGTTCCTGAAAAAGATATGAGACTGGCCAGGAGGGGTGGGTCTTAGCAAAGACCACCCTCCAGACCCAAGTCCTCCTCTGGCTTTGCCCCAGGAGTCCGCAGGGTCTGAAAGCCTAGACTTCCAGTCCCCACTTTTTCACCAACTGAGTCTGTAACATGAACCAAGTCAAACAAACCCACTGAGCTTGGCTTTCTCACATCTTAAATGATAATAAGATTGATCCAAAAGGGTAGCCCAAAGATCTACCTATAAAGTGTTCTGACTCAAAGTTATAAATGTATGCACATAACAGAAATTATGCCTTTGTATCATTAAAAGCATTAAGACAGTATTTCCCAGACAACTTGGATCTCATTGTGGATTCAGATTATATAATTGATACAAATCGTTTTTTCAAATGTGTATGTGTTAGATAAATCCAGAGTAAAGCTTCTTGTCCTGACTGCTATATTGATTAAATAATGCTTTGCTTTCCCAGCCTTAATATTCCCCTCTTCCTTTTCCAAAATTCTAGAGCTTTCTCTTTTATCTTAACAAAAAACAGCTGCCAACCTTTCCCTAACTTTCTTGCTTAGTGGAGAAATATAATCTGTTTAACACACCCGTAAATTTAAATTCTAACTACAATATAAAAGTCAACGTCCTGTGACAGGCATTACCTCAGAATTCCACAACACCTAAATCAAGACCTCGGCATATAAGCTTATTTAAAATAAATCTGACCACATTGGAAGCAGTAGCTCTTCCTTCTGCAAATAGGACTACTCCAGAAGAATTTCTATGACATGTGGCCACATCCACAGTGGACAAGTGTGGAGGGACAGCTGGCCAGCCTGTGGCCTCCTTCTTCAGTGACTCACTTTCTTCAGGAAAACCTCCTTCAGGTTTTCCTAAAAGAACCTGGCAATCCAAAGCAATGAAGGCTTCAGGGAAGAGGGCCACCCGTTACCATCTAGCCGTCCACACACTGATGGCCTGACTCTGGAACATGCTAAAATCACAGGGTAAGAATTAAATACACTCCATACTGTTTAGAAATAATGTGAGTGAAGAAGCCCACGATTTTATCCTTGTGGGGAATATACATTACAGAGGAGCTCTGGCAGCCCTCCAGGAGTTTGTCTTAAATAGCTGTTGGGTGATTTAAAGAGATGAGTATTTTAGTGCCATGACTTCTCTTTAAATATACACCATTTGAAAAATCCATTTATTGTAAATATCAAGGCATTATATTGAAAATTTTGTACCTGGAAAAAAAAAAGCTCTGTCATTTTTATTCAAACCTTTTAAAATACTTAAGTGATTCTTATTTTTTTTAAAAAAAAATACTAATCTTAGCATTTAATGATGATAAAGGGCTTGTCTATTTTTGTAACGAATCACCAGAACAAAAAGCTATTATGGAGTAATTAGACACCACATTCAGCATAGATATAGAGAAAAGGAGAATTGCAAATTACTTTTTACGGCTTGTTCAGAAGTTTTCTGAAGCGGAACACATTTTAATCATTAAATTCCTCAAAGGTGTTAAAAAGCAATTGGGAGGGTTACTACTGCTTTCCTATCTCTGGGCTCCATGTCTCTGATCTTTCCAACCAAGCCTTGTAACCAGGCTGACACCTCACCTGCCTCCCCGTCAGAGACAGCAACTGGAATGCCCTTCCTAAGTGTCTTTTCACTCTGTGAACTCTACCAGTGCTACTGAGATACCTGGTCTCTAATTAAATAAAGTTTGCCAGTTCAGGCCAAAAAGCATGTTATTTTAAGTTCAATCCTAAAATGGGATTCAAGCAAGGCACAAATCCTTTTCCAAAAGGCATAATTAAGCTAGATGTGATGGTCTAGACCTGTAATCCCAGTACTTTGGGGGGCCGAGGCAAAAGGATCACAAGTGTAAGCCCAACTTGGGCAACTCAGTGACTCAGCAAGACCCTTTCTCAAAATAAAACAGAAGTAAAAAATAAAAAGGGCTGGGGCTGAGGATGTAGCTCAGTGCAAAGGTCCTGGGTTCAACCCCAAGTACTGCTTAATATGTGGCTATTTTCGTGGAATTAATCAACTTTCTGATACCCCTGCAATTGGACTCATATTGGAATCTAAGGATTCCCTGCCCAAGGGAATCCCCAGCATCTGAGAGCAATCCACTCAAAGATTTGACCACACAGACCCTGGGCAGACCTTTCTTGTGCCTGGCCTGGTCCAGCCCAGCTTCTTTCCCTCTTCTGTGTCATCTGCCCTTCGGTCTGTGTCTCTCCCTGGAGGCAGAGCCCACCTGCTTCCCTTCTTACCCATCCCTGATTACTGTGACGCAATGGTTGCTCTCAATCTACCAGCATCTTCCTTTTTCAAGGGCATCTGCTAGGCCCAACATGTTTATTCTTTCAAAACGAAGCAATCTAAATACTTTGCCTGGTTTCTTTTAACAACACACTTGATTGTTCACTTTTCCCCCAACACAAATGATGTATAAAGGTCCATCTTACATAGGAAAGGGGATGAAGACCACAATGACTCCTCAGGGTATCCTGAACAGAGATTTGGGGAAAAGTCTGCTGTTTGCTATAATCGATGCTCCTTGCCGTGGCCATCGAGAACTGGCAGTGGCATATCAGTTCATTTTGGGACATAGCTCCCTTGTGTCTCCCCAGACTCTGGGCTGAATGGACTCTACATTTTCCTGCTCTTCAGGTGAAGGCAGAACCATGCTTTGGGCGAGTGCAGCCATTCAGCACTAGAGTTCAGACCACCCAACTGTCATGTTTATCACTACTGTCTGAGAAGATCCCCACTATCTGCATAACTTTGTGCTCCACCCCCCACCAGGGAAGCTTCTCAAGGTCCTGGAAGAGCTTCCACCTGTAAGAACCCTCTCCCCAATTAGCTGCCTCTGGTCAAGCCTACACAACAGACACCATTCTGGGGACACAAAGAAATGAGGGGACCAAGTATCAGGATACACAGTTCCCAGGGGGTATGGAAAAACTGGTTTGGGGTGCTGGGGAGATAGATCTAAGCACCTGCCTGGCAAATGCAAGGACCCAGGTTCATGCCGTGTTGGCACACCCATGCTGGCTACCAAAACAGGGCATTGTGGTGCATGCCTGTAATCCCTGCACTGAGGAGGCTGAGACAGGAGGGTCACTATGGGTCTGAGCTGCAGAGTGATAACCAAATTAATTAATTAAAACTGGCTTGAGACTAAACCCTAGCCAGTTTTTTCCACATGAGATAGATGTTTCTGATCTCCAGTGTCTCTTTACACTTAGGATATGCAGTCATTCACTGAGTCCCACCTAGTAAGCTCTTCACAGACATGGGCTTATAGATGTTATCAAGGGCCTCTGTGGCCTTACCCTTACTCAGTGGCCATAAGCAAAGCATATGGTCTCTTGTGCCCCTGTACTATGAATTAACAAGGTATAACGTAAGTTACATTACATACAGACAACATTTTACTCGGGGAAACTCAGGTCCTGAGTCAGGATCATCCATATGACTCAACAAGCAGACTCCAAACCAAACAACACCCACCCTCCAAGCTGGTTCGCCAGGGCCGAAGGGAAGACACATGAGACTAGAACGCTCAGGACAGTGTGTTTGGGAAACCAGAGGCTCCCCAGACTGCTGAATGACAGTTTCAGTTGCTTTTTATATTGGTATATGTTTATCATATATAATGACTGCATTCATCTTGGAGAACTGGTACACATACATACCACATATTAATTACTTTTACTTCCCTTCCTTCTCTCCATCTAGCCCTCTACCTTCCCAAGATTCTCCTTCCCTCTCCACAAAGTCCGCTTCCCGCTTGCCAACCATCCCTCTCTTTATTTTGTTCTTCAAACTGGATTTTGTTTGTCTGTTTGTTTTTCTATTAAAGAAACATGAGTAGGGTTTATCAGAAGTAGATTTAGGACACTAGAAATCCAAGTGTGGGTGCTCACAGAAATGAGGCATCTCTTTAAGTTACTTATATTTCTTGGGTAAAAGAAATAATACAATATTGAACCTTCACTTGCCGGACTTATTTCATTTGGCATTCTGGTCTCAAGCTCCTTCTATTTCCCTACAAATGACTCAAATTTGTCCTATATACAGCTTTCCTCAGTCAGGCCACTTCAATGTGTGGTGTCTGCCTTGGAGCTGGCCAGCCACCGGGTGAAACCACTGAAACTGTGCTGAAACAGGTCTCTCCTCCTTCACGTGAGGGGGTTGTTCAGTATTTTGTCCCAAAAATAAAAGAAAGGGAAAGGTGACGAATGCAGGAACAGCGAGTGACCTCGGAAGAGACGCCCAGGGTTTTCTTCACACTCCCTGAACCTACACAAAGAGGAGGTCTCGTGAGAACCCAGCAAGAGGGCGGCTGTCTGCAAGCCAAGGGAAGAGGCGTCAGAGTGACAGCTGCCTCCCCAGCACCTGGATACTGGACTCCGCTGCCTCCAGAACTGAGAGAAACAGGTAGCTGTTGTTTAAGACATCCGCCCTTTCAGTGGTACGTGGTTATAAGACATGGCTTATCTCTATGAGCTCTGTCACTGCCCTTCAGGACAGGGACCACAGAGGAGGCCAAGGCTGGGACCAAAACAAACTCACCTCAGTGAGGACCAGCATCTACCTTTGGGGCAGGATTTGTTACAAGCCAACTGTTTGTGAATGTGGACGCCCCCTAGTGCTCGATCAGGACAACAACCCCAGGCCATGGTGCCTAAAGGGGTTTTACTCACAACACCTGGGCCTCCTCTCCGCTCCAATCTCTTAGGAGAGGTCCTGAAGTCAAGGCCTTTCCCGGAAACCACGAGGCAGGGGCGGAAAAACAATTCTCTTTCAAAACAGAAAGGTGTCCCTGGTGGAAAATTACCCTCCAGGCCCCAGAAGAAGGCTGACAAAAATACCTTCTCAGATACAGTGAATAGCACACTGTCTCATGTTTACAAAAAAAAGACCAAGTCACAACAAATCACTATAAAGGAAACTAACTTAATAGAGACCAGAAATCTGAAAAGAAATCAGACCCCAAGAAAATGATAAAAAGAAAAAGAAAAAAAAAAAAAAAAACAGGCAACTGATGGAAAACACTGAATGAATCCCCAACACGTAAATACAGATATTGGAATGGTCTATTGTTGTTTCCCAGAAGAGGAAAGAAGCAATGCCTGGGATTAAAGGAGCAGCAACTAACAGTAAAGAATTTGCTTGCTTAACCAAGAAAGGCATGAAAGACAGAACTAGAAGCTTCAGTCTGGTGACCCAGTGAGATTTCTTGCCTTCCCCCAAAGAGCTGAAGTACAACCTGACTTATGTGCCTATAACTTTTTAGAACTGTCTTCTCCCCCCAGTTAGTTATAACGGGCATGTTTCTGTCCTTTCCACTAAACACCAAACCTTTAAGTTCTTGTGGGCAGCTGTGTCTCAACATCACCACCATCACCACAGCCATTGGAGTGAAAACGTAACTCGAGAGCTCATCTTGAGCCAGGCAGGCCTTAGAATAAGAATTTTAGATGCCTTATCTTACTGAATCTTCACAATAAGCCTACAAATGCACACAGCCCTATTTCACGAGGTAATGTACTTATATGGTTCAAAAAGTACATTATGATTTTTATGTTCAAAAAGTGTTCGAAAAGTACATGATTTTTAAAAATCATGAAAAGCTAGGCAGGGAAAAATCTGCAGCCCATCTGCCAAGTTCTCACACCCCCTTTCACCTATAATTATCATTAATATTGGTGGTGTGTGTATCCATGTAGTGTCTTTACAGATGTATGAGCATCCATAATATATAAACCCTCTGCCTTTTCAATATGTCTCTCCCAGGAACAGCTTTATGTAAAGAATTATCCTGTACTCTTTGCAGCCGTGTAATATTCCACGATATGGTTGAATCACAAAATATTTAATCATATACATAGAACTGGGCGGTGGGTGTTTCTCCTATATTTTACAGATGAGAAAACTAAGAAAAGTTAAGTGATGCTTCCAAAATCACACAGGTGTTATGTGACAGTGAAAGGAATAGGCCTGAACTTGCTGAGGTTGCACCCTTAGCTCTTAAGCAATTTTCCATATTTCCTGCCAGGAATGAGGCCTGTTACATAGCAGATATTTAATAAATACTGGAATTGATTTATGAACCAACACACCAGCTGCAAAAGATCAAAACAGAAGGAGCAATTCTGCTCTCTCTCACTCCCCTGAATCTTTCGCGCTATACCTGTTTTTCTTTGCACCTCTCTAGAGTGTGCATCTACGTGTACTCACTGATGTGTAATATACAAGTCATAGAGCAAAGATGTTTTCAGCAATTCAACACCCTGCCAAGCCCTGCCTTGTCCCCTGGCTTTCATTCTGTCCTAACCAAGGCTTCGGTAGAAGACTTCCTAGTTGCACCCTCATGGCCCAAATCCGCAAGGCTTTGCACAACAAGGTCACAAGAAAGAAGGGAAAGGTGGTTCCTGGAGGTGAGCAACACCTGCACGTCCACCCCCAGGCATCTGAGCTGCAGCACAGCTTAGGTGCAACCGTCACTCTTCAGTCTGGGACATGCAGCGCTGGCTCTCCTGGGCAGGCAAGACAGACATCCTGAAAGGCCCCAGCTCCCTCCAAGGGTGCCGTGAAGCTGACACGTGACACCTCCTTTCTACACTGTTTTACATTAGTCTCAGCCTTCCAATAAATTTAACACTGGAATTATATACAACATGAAGTGCGCGCAAAGCCCGCTGACTTCTTCACAGGCTCTTTGTGAGCAGCGGCTGGAACCAGGCAGCGTGTGACAACAGGAAAGTTTCATCTTTCACCGTGGCAGGCTCTGGGGAAGGCAGAGGCAAGGTAACCGCTCCATGACCTCGAGAGGTATCGGAAAGGTTTACTTCGCGGGACTCCAAGGGTTAGAAGAACACAGCAAACTCCACCATCTGAATCCATCTGAATGCCTTCAAGTCTCCCAGGAGACATGGAACACCTGCCGGCTCAGGTGCCACACTTAGCATGACCGAGGGCAAGTCACATGGGACACAGACCCACGCATATAGTCTGAGCATGTTCCATCTACACACAAAATTTCCTTAAGGCTGGGGACATCAGAGAATATCCACCTGCTACTCCTTGGACACTTTGCTGTCATGATTGTTAATAAAGAATATTTCCTTAACAAGGGCTCAGAATTACAACTTAATTGGTTGTAATCTGCTCAATGGAGGCATAATGTCCTCCGCAATTAGTCCAATCTGATACATTTAATCTAAAAATCTATGGGACATTACAGATTTTTCTGAGACAGAATATTTAAGTCTTTTCCTCTACATTTGAGCTCAACTACTGACTCACAAAACAAACGACAACCCCTTTTAAAAACTATACACCAAGAAAAAAAAATTATAATTTCTGCCTATGCTGCTGAAGGCTAATTTGTTAGCTATAAAATTAGCATTTGCAATTTCTATAAACTGAGAAACTTATCAAGCTTCTGTTAGTTTTTCAGTTCCCTTCACTGGGCTCACATAAAATACACACAAGAGAAATCTCGAAGCAAGCATATCACCAGCCATGTTCTGTTACATTAGAAGGAAACCCAAAGATGCATTTTACCAAGGTGACCAGAAAGAGAAACACACACACACACACACACACACACACACACACTAGCTCACCCCACTAGCTATGAGGAAGTCTGTTCATCTTCATTTGTGGGTTTCCATTTACAATGCTTGTATTTATAGTTCTTCCTGCCACATCATGTTGACAAATTTTGTTCAAACACAAACGTGTTTAAATACTGTTAGGTTTCATGCGCCTTGTATTTCTCAGCTTCAAATTTAGTCTGAATTCACATCACGATGGAGCAACTGCTTGACATTTTTGTTTTATAATTATTATTATCACACTGCAATTCTGGAGGGGCTTTGCTGGATATATATCAGAGATGAAAATCTTTTTTAAGTAAATCATTATAAAATCCCTTTCCTTTATATCATGCTGGAAGTAAAGTGTCTAAAGGTCTTTGGGGAAAGTAAATAATGGAAATTTTGTTATTGATCTCATGCAGAGGCAGTGAATCTAATGAGTTATTGTTATTTTACCCACAGCAAATATTATGAGGTCTAAAATAATAACATTCAATTAAAGAAAGAAATCCTGATAGGGTGGAAGATAAAAATATAGCTTAACAATGAAATCTTTTCACTACTTCCTAAATACTAATTTAGGCTGTCATACATTTAGAATGAAATTCTTTTTAAAAGTATTTTTCCACACCACCATAATAATTAAAGTTATTATTTATCTTGTGATAGACAAGTATCATCTTCAACAAAAGAAGTTTACTGATTTTCATTAAAAGATCATTCACACTTGGGCTTTAAAAATGTTCTAACAACCACCACAAAGCCTTACACAGATAGCCAAGTCTCCCACAGCTAGCCAAATTCTTGAAGAGTTAAATTGGAGCAAAACCACAAAGCAATTTTGAACATGCTGCACAATCAGACCCTGTTACATGGCTCAGGTCCCGGGTACAGGAGACAGGGTCATGGGACTAAAAGGTCACAACATGGCCCTCAGAGCTGAACTAGACCCAGGAAATCACAGCACTTCTTAGAGGAAGAAACGGTTATCAACACACTGTGTTGCTCCACTTCTTTGTGGTACATTATAAAAAATGGAGAAACACTGTATGTTAAAACTTGGTGTCCATTTCACCAAGCTACTAAGAAAACCCAAGTGCCTTTTGAGTTTTAGGAAGCAGCTGGTAGAATCTTGGGTCTTGGAGACAAAGCTCCCACTGTCTCTTCCCAGTGCACGCGCCCCCTCCTACCACCATGAGGGCCACACTGCCGCAGCGCTCAGGCTCTTGCTGGCCCGGAAGGCCCCTGACGCCAGGCTGCACCTCAACCCTTCAGCCCTGCTGCACTTCCCAAGGCCCATCGACCTCCCCACACAGGAAAATCAAGGCAGGTATTTCATACTCATGACTTCTTCATGCACATACTAACCAAGGGTTCAAGCCCCAGCCTTACCCAAAAACCACAAAATCTGAATAGTTTGAAACACCTGTCATTTGAGGCCACCTAATACAATGTGCAGATGGAAGGACCTTCAATACGTGGGGAATGACTCCAAAGGGTTATGTTTACAGAACCCCTGTGCCATCTACCTTCCCCTTTGGCGCACAGCATCAGAGTTAACTTCTGCAGACTTCTCTAGTTTGTTAGCCCTCGCTGGCTGAGAGAGAGAGAGAGACTGAAGCTTCTTCTTCTCCTCAGCTCTGCACATCACGTCTCTACAGCGCACAGTGGACTCCCAACCATGTCTACAGACGGAAAGAGTGAACTAATGAATGCCAGATCGCCTACGGCATGCTCATTCTATGTTAGCATGACATGAAGCATTTCACTCTTTAAGACAATCCTCTAAGGTCGACATGGTTCAGATTTTCCCAGGGGCTAGATAACGAACCTGAAGCTTACAGGGTGTTAAGATGACTCATCTACGACTCCAAGATTCAGGATCCGAAAACAAACCATGTTCTCCTAACCTTCTGTTCTCAGCCACTATTCTGAAGTGCTTTACAGATTGATGAAATGGCTCTTAATTCTCAGAAAACAAGTTCTTATTTAATATGCACCTACTTTCACACAGAGAATCATTCAGAATTGCATAATATGTGGTATTTCTAAATCATAGTTTTCCAAAAACTATTCTCAGATGTTGTAGTGATGTGTTTTGCCTAAAGAACTTAAAGAACTTTTTAAAATGAACAACAGAGGGAGAAAGCCAATTCACACCTTTCCAAGAACACGTCACTGGGAGGTTCATGGTCCCTATGCTTTTGTCCAACTAGCCTGTGTGCATTTCAAATTGCCTGGAAGACACTGAGAAAACAGCAGGGCCTTGGAGAACCAAATCTGTCAAAACAAATCTCAAACACACAATTTCACAGTTCTTCTCTGATGCAAAAATGTGGGGCCTTACATGCTTCCAGCTGAGTGTCCCTCACTGTGGCTGTCCCCACTTTAGCCTCTTCAGCTCTCCCAAGCAGCAGTTCAATGGGTACGGACACCTACTGCCACATGATGCAGATGAGCTTGGGAACAGGATTACAATGTATTGGCTGGGTTTCCCGCTGGCACGAAACAGAGGTTCATCAGAAACAGGTACCATCTGGAACTGATGTGATGGTCAAATTGGATATTTCTCTAAATATGGAAGTATTTGCCATGCCACTTGTGATTTTTTAAGCACAGGTGGGACTGTAACTGTTGTTACGTGCAGGATTAGGGGCCACTGCTTAGACATCTACTGTATTTGTTCTGCACAGCAGCTAAAAATATCAATAGATTCAGAAACTATGTACTCAGTACTAAGAATACGAGAAATGTCTTGCTACCCAGCCGTTCTCATTGTTTCACTGGATGGCAGTGAGTAATAGCCAAGGAGGCAAACAGTGAACTGAAGGACACAATTCCTGAGCAAAAGCTATGATCTTAAAAAACTGTTATTTCCAGATGGGAGTTTTTTTTTTTTTAAAGTTGTCAATCACACAGCAGCTGTGTTTACACACACAAAGTGAAGGGGACAACTCGGGTGACTGCCCGGATGATCTCTGCAAAACATCCCCACAACTGAAATACCCGGAAAATTTAGGATGCAATACGGGAGATTTTTGTTTCTTGGCTTGAATTATCCAGATCATTGCCTCATCTCTTCTCTATTCTTACTTAGGCATAACCCAAACCCTAGCCTGTGTGCTGGCAACTGAAAGTACAATTAGTTGCAGGTGTACACACTTCAGGACAAAAGCATTTACGGTTACAATTATATGCAGATGTAACCCAGGATAGACCAGCGCTAAATCTAAAGTTCTGCAAGCCTATTTTGAAAATGTGACTACAAGCAGATCTAGCACCTTTCACACTCAACCTCCCTATATAGTCACTTAAGCAGATAATGATGATTCTCCCCCAAATTAGACCATATACAGTAAAGCATTTCCTTAAAACCTTAAAGCATTGACTTTTGTTTTGAAAGTACCAAAGAAAACATTTTTAACAGCAGAGTCCCTTTCAAAACGGCTCCCCTTTTATTTCAAGGGGCACTTACAGCAAATAGTCTTTCCTCTTTAATCATATACATTTAAAACCTATAGCATTAGGTGTTGATGTATGTAAACAGTAAAGTGGTTACTACAGTCAAGCAAAGTAACACACTTAATCTGACGTTTTCTTAAATCAACTAAGAAAAACTACCTCTTTAAATATCACTTCCACCCACCTTGATTTCTGAGTGATCTACTTTATTCCTTATGTGACGTTAAAAACTGGACTGCATTTATGACCCCAAGATTTCACTTATTTTGGAATATATTCTTCAGTTACTGAGTATGTTCAAATATTTGCAGCACAAAGGATAAGTACAGAATGCCGCTAATTCAAATCCAGCCTCAAACTATAAATTCATTTTAATTAAAGATATATGATAAGCACCCATGCTGAAAGAAATGAAGTAGGAGGAAAGAAAGAGCTATCTTTTGCAGAGAAATTAAAAATTGCATGAAGAATTCAATAATCCAGGGATGTTTCTGGAAACCTTCTGTTCAAACCCTTTTAACTGCACATGCTGGTTAAACTCTGGTGCTTCTCCTGTCAGGTCAAAACGGTAAGCTAAAATGATGCACATATCAATGTACCTCTTCTCCCCAAGTCCCCAGAAAACGAAACAAAACAAAAAACCTAAATGTAATATAAGAAAAAAAAACATCGAAAGCAAAACAAACAGGAAATTGAGTACATGGTCACAAGACAATAATTTTGCACTTGGCCCACACATTTAGAATCACCTGGAAGTCATTTAAGACTCTCTGGAGACAGGTCCAGGTGGCAGAATACAACAAAGCTCCTAGATACAGTGACCCCACTGGCGCCCGCCTGAACAACCATGACCATGACAGGACCAAGCAAAAGCCACCACCACTATGATGACAGCACATCAGCCAGGGAATTCTTGCCAAACTGCCTGCATGAAACTAGAGACCCAGGAGATGATGTACCTTGAAAACAGACTAAGAATCACTATTCCCTGTCCTAGAGCCAAGATGCAGAAAGAAGTGTGGCTCTCTGACCATGAAATCCCTAAGACATTCCTCTATTGTGTGAGAAATTACCTGACAGGTGGCCTGGCAGCCACAAAGCATGAGGTGCCCACCAAGATCACACAGATTATCTCACAAAGCTACCTTTCAGACCCCATGTAGGACCCCCAGGGAATGCCACTGCCACTAACGACGAGGTTCTAGTTGAAAGACTCAAACACTTAGCACAATATTCCAGACAGACTCCATCAGGGTGATAGAGGGGACAGCGAGGCAACAGGTCAGCCGGACAGGAGGGTTTACGACAAATATGTTTAGTGGGACAGAGAAGGAAGAGAAACCACGAGAATTCATGTCATCAGAAAGAACGAGATTTTTTTAAATATGAAAGAATTCTCAAACCAAAACATATCATTGTTAAAAAAAAAAAGAGCTCAAAACTCAGTATGTGGGTTCAATGAAGCACAGAAGAGTTAATGACTAGGAAGTCAGACCTGAACACGCAGCCCAAAGTCTGTATCAGAGAACTAAAGAGATGGAAAATATGAATCTGAAGTCATGAGTCGTGGAGGAACAAATAAGTTCTGCCTAATAAAAATTAGAAAGGAAGAAAACTGTAAGAATGCAGCAGTGCTGTAAGAGAAAAATCACAGAACTTTTCAGACAGAAGTAGTTACCCAGGGGGGGAAAACATACTTAAGGCCAAATCCGAGAAATGAGTAACAAAACCAAGCCTAAATATCAGAGAATCAGTGAACAAAATACAGGAGAGGCCAGCAGTGGTGACTGACACGTACGATACTAACTATTCATAAGGCAGCGGCAGGAGGGCCACAGGCTCAAGACCAGCCTGGGCAATTAAGCAAACACCTTTAAAAAAATATAAATAAAAACTAAAAAGAGGTCAGGTTATAGCTCTGGGTTCAGTCCCCAGTACATCATCAAAAACAAAAGAGAAAGGAAAACAATAGGCACAAAGAAACAATAGACTGGCAACAGACTGCACTTTCAGTGACAGATGCCAGTTGGCAGTGGCCTACTACCATAAAAATGTTGAAAGAAAATAACTGCAAACTAGAATACTGTAGCCAAGTAAACTATTATTCAAGAATGAAGAGTAAACAAGGACACTTCCAAACACAAAAAGAAGTCTTAAAACACTTTTAAAAATTCATTTTAATGGGTAAAAGATGTCACAGGACATCATCCCCAAACAAGACACGCCAGCGGCCTATCAGTTTATGAAACTATGTTCAGCAGGCACCACAGGGGACTATGAACACAGCACTGATGAAATGAGAATGGCAAAGTCCCCAGAAGCTAACCATGTCAGAGTCTAGAAAAACAAAGATCTATAAAGATAGCAAAATAAAAACCAGTAACCACAAGAGACTCAAAGAGAACAGAAGGTATTTTGTGCCTGGGGCTCCATTCTGTATGATAAAGGTGGGTGCATGCCATTACAAATTTGCCAAAACCAATAGAACTGTATAACATACCTGTGGGCGCTGGCCACCAAGACTGGGCGTGGTGGCGTACGCCTGTAACCTCAGCACTGGGGAGGCTGAAAACAGAAGGATCACTACAAGTCCAAGCTGTGTATTGAGCCTGTGTACCAAATACATTTAGAAAAAGAAGACCTATATCACATAAAGAAGAAACATTAATGTAAACTACAGGCTTTAGTAAACAATGATATATTAACATTGACTCATTCAGTGTAACATTCCAATGTATCACACGCAAGCATGATGTTAATCAGAAAACATTGTTTGGGGAGTGGGTATTCTAGAACCCTCTGCTCAGTTTTTCTGAAGATTTGAACATTTTGGAAAACAATAGTCTAAGCATTAGGAAAAGAAAAAAAGGAATAAAAACAATGATTAGTGTGCCTGGGACCCCTGAAGTAAGTCACAAGGCCTACATCAGAAAAAAAAAAAAATACTCAACCCAGAGTGGCAAGCACACATATAGCTTAGTCAGTTAGACAACTGAAAGATGTAGGAACCTTTTAAAAGCAAAAACTTATGTGAAAGGTTGCAAAACCAAAGTAATCCTCTTGTATGTATGTGAATTCCATTTCGATACTTTACCAAAAAGAAGTGCACGTCTTACAATCCAGTATTTCTAAGTATAAATTACCCCTGTATCCACAGTCCAGAGTACAAACATTATTGCATCACTATTTGTAACTTTAAAAACTATAAAATGACTTAAAAACCCATCAAGAGTGAAATATTATTCCCAGAAAATATTTCAGTAAAGCATTTATTGGGCGACAGGATGAACATCTCCTCCCACAAACACGGAATTCTAGAGGCAGAGGTGCTCAGATAAAGGCATTCTGGAATTAGCACGCCTAGAAAGGAACCCTAAGTCTCCACCTCTCATAGCAAAATCAAGGCTTATCTTCACCTGACACTGGTCTTCCCACCCCAGCAAACAGCATTATCACTGCAGGTGAGTGGACAACACTGCTGCCAAAATGCCTGGAGGTCCTCCCTGACTTGTTTCCTGGCGATCCTGTTCCCGGCCCATCAGTACCTTCTGGGGATGCCTCGATTCTCCTTGCTTCTCCTCACTAACCCCACAGAATCAAGAGATTCCTCTAGATCGTAAATGTGATAACGGCACTACTCTCTTCAAAGCTCTCTGGTACATCCCAGCGCTTCCCAAAGCACTTGCACAAAGCCCTAAGTCCTTTCAGAAAATGCCCTATGCCATACTCAACATATGGTTTGATGGGACAGTAGAAGCCAGCACTTTTCAGGAAATCCATTAGTGAAGAGCAGAAGCAGGAGATGGCCCACAAAGGGCAGAAGGAACCTTTTTTCTTATTCCCTTTGAAATCTCCACGTAAGAGTAAAGTGTGGATGCATGAAGAACCTTGA
>NDGN011441461.1:0-11478 GCA_002564285.1 Tympanoctomys barrerae
TTAGGTAAGAGCTTAATGTTATTGTTTTTGGATAAGATCATAAATAGCAAAACACAATTTCTGCGTGAGGTGAATATCTGTCTAGTCACTTATTGATAAAATAAATGTAAATACAAATATTGAAATATTTTTTATTTAAGCTAAAAAAATTGAATTTTAAAAAGTAATTTTCGAAGACCTGGAAAATATATTTAAATTACATATTTAGGAATATATATATATATATATATATATAATTAATTCTTTTCTTAAGAAAAAATGAGAAAGGCAAGACCAAGTATTTTTTATCTAAATTACTTAACACATGGAAATGATGCCTTATTAAATGAGCAATTGTATTTTATTGCATTCTATGTAATAATAAAATTCAAAATACTTTTACTTCAGTAATGTTTAGTTTTTCTTCTTTAAATGTTTGGCTAAATTACATTTTGTTAATGGCATAGACTGAATCAATTAATCAAATACTATATACAGAATGCCTTAAATATGTGCATGTAATTTAGCTTTATTAACTCAAAAATTATCTGACTTTTCTTAAGATTTTTGTGACTAAGTTTTTAATACAAATCTCTTGATTGTAAGTTAATTTTGAGTTACAGATATTCCTCCCTTAATGATCCAGCAGTTTAAGGACATTTCTGATTTATGCCCTAGGACTGCTGTTCAGATTTGTTTGGGTGCCTGGATTTACCACCCATGTTCAGACCTACAGCACAGGGGTGTGGGGGGCTGCAGCCTTATAGTGGTTTCTTCTACAGTGAAGTGCTGTGATTTCTATTGATTACACTACACAAGTCAGTACTATAATTTTATGTGCTGCTATACAGTAAAGTACAGCATGTAAGAGTTATGAAAGAAAAAAAAAAAGGCCGGTGAGATAGTGCAACCGTCTAAAGTGCCTGCTTGGGCAAGCCTAGGCAAGCACAGGGACCCGATCTCTAGCACCACATGCTGCAGGAGTCCGCCCCCACGGTGGGCTGAGCTGGCCACAAAGTAATAATTTGGTTTTGTGCCAGCCAGATAGCTCAGCTGGGGTGGTGTGCACCTGTAATCTCAGCACTTGGGAGGCTGAAAACAGGAGGATCACTATGAGTCGATCTACAGAGTGAGAACCCGTAAGACCCTGTACTAAGTAAAAAATTTTAAAAAAGAGTTACAAAAAACAAACTAAAGTCATCAAGATGGAATGTCCTCTGACCATTGCTGTGTGCTGAGTATTGTAGCAGATGTGCTGTGTACAATTCCTCATTTCATGACTGTTGGAAGGAAAGGCACTCTGTCAGCAAATGAGGAAGGACATTATTAATGTTGTCACACTGCATATGGAGGAAACCAAAAATGTATTTTAATATAGAAATAGGAGCTGTGAACCAACAGCAATTGTACTTTTGAAACTTGAGTTTCAGATAATTTTGTATGAAGAAAAAGTAGGCATCTATAAAATTAAGTAGCATATAGTTTCTAGAATTCCAGGCCAGGTATAGTGATGTACATCTGTAATCCCAGCACTCAGGACGCTGAAGCAGGAGGATCCCTGTGAGCCCGAGGCCAGTCTAGCTACAAAGTGAATTCAGGACCAATCTGAATGGCACAGGGAAGGTGTATTTTAAAAGACAGAAGAAAAACAGAGAGAAAAAGATTTTAGAATTTCTTTCCATTTATCCTGAAAGAATTATAAAACCCTAAAATGAAAATTGGTGATAAATACCGATTTGATTACATGACAATTAACAATCAAGGCTTATGACCTTTTCCAAGGCTTTTCTAGATTTGTGTGTTTAACTTGAAGACAAATATATGTTTCTGTAATTCATATGTAGACACTGGATGAATGGCATGTTTATAAAGAGATTAAAAACAGAACTTGGAATCCCTGAAAGACTGTAACTCTAATCTGAATATTCTTGGTAACTGACTCTCTTTTCTTTAAAATAACCCACATTTCAGTTCTCTCTGCCTTCCAATTTTTGATGTACTTTTTGATCTGCTCTTGTTAGGTTTTCAGTAATCTGTTTCATCTTTCCACAATTTAGTACCAAAGTATTATGTTACGCTATTTCATAAAGGCTTTAGTAGACTATTACACTGAACATGATATTCACTCACCATTAATCAGCAAATTATTAAATTTATACATCAGAATGAGTAAAGATTTCTGGTAGAACCAAGTGCAATGTATTAATGATAATATACCTGACAATGAAGATTTTTCTGTTTCTAGGATAATGTATCTAAATATCTGCCACAGGTTAAATGGTGTTATCTGTAAAGGTATATAAAATGTGTAAACTTCATCATTCTTCCTCCTGTAATTTTAGCACCTTATCTCTAAAATAAATAATGATGTTTGCCAAGTCATCCCTGTGTTTTATCACAGATTTAAATTCTGAATATGGTCAAATGTTGATAAATAGTGATTCTGATCAGGAAGTTCGTGGTTATAAGAAAAGGAGATCAAGAAATTTAAAGACAATACAGTTGTATGACAAGTATGCTCAGATATTATTTAGACTACTAAATTCTTTAGGGCGTGAAATAAATTACATCTTAGGGTACTGTCACTTAGTCATAAATGTTATTTTGGGATAGGTATCTGTTAAACAAATCATTTTTATAATGTAACAGATTCATACGGAAAGCTGTAAATTGATAATATCTTCCCTAACAGTTTATGACATTCAAAATATAAAATTATAATAAAATTAATTTAGTTAGAGTGAATAGGTTATAAATTAATTTACTGTATAGTAGTCTTGATAAATTTTGGCTCTATCCTTAATATAGGATATTTCATAGCATCTAGGCCAGCAAGCCTGTACTTTATGTTACCTGTAGGAAACTGTAACATTTGTATCACTCTGTCCTGCTCTAAGCTAAGTTAAAGAAGATGGAATTAAACTCAATGCAATGAGGAGAGTTGAGAGGGAAGGAAAGGGATGAGGAAGTAAAAGTGATTAAGAATATAGAATTATATCATCAAATCTGTTGCTCAGATTAACAGATATAGATATGCAGGATTGGATGAATAATTAAACACTAATGCTTGCTTTCAATAAACCTTAATTTGTTTCTTGTTCTTTTTATTTTTTAACTTATTGTAAAGAGTATATATAACAACCATTGTTAATTTGCTACTCTTGCTTTGAAATTCTGTAACCTGTGTATTGTATGTTACTCTGTTTCCTTCTTGGTTGTTGCTACGGGTTTTTGTTTTTATTCTTTAAAATAAAATAAAGAAAATATAAATATATATTTCTGATTGTGAGATTGATTATGCTTTACAAACATTCAATAATAAAAGTGGGGGAAGAATTCACTAACTTCCTAGGATAAGATCAAGCTTATCCAAATAAAATCCTGAGTATTTAAAGCTATTTAAACAGAAAAAACCTAAGTGTTACAAAGGATGGATAAGGTGTGTGCTGACTCTTCTTCATTTCCTATTATAAACTTTCTTCATTTCTGTCTTGTCATTATCCTGCGACTTTGGCAGTTCACAAAGAGATCTCAAACTCCTGTCATTCTAACAGGGTGAGACCTGTCATCTCACCTCCTGGTCTCTAATCATTCCTTCTGAAACAGGCTCTTCTAGAATGAAAGATTGATACACATATAATTGTCAAAATTGTTTAATCTCAGAATCCAAATAAATGTCACATGGCTACTGGTCTATTCAATTAAAAAATGTCAAGATATAAAAGGCATTTCATCTAGAGAAACAACATTATCTTAAATGAGTAGATATCCTAATGTCAAACATTAGGTCTCCCTTTATCAAGTCAAATTCAGAAATATGTGGATTAAATATTTCCAAATCCCACTGGCAAACAGGCCCTCAAATTTTCCATCTACTGTGCATATGTTAAACTAGAAAATCCTGTAAAAGTAGAATGAGAGCAGATGCTCTTATTTTAGGAAACAAAACTAGTCTCACAAATGCCACTCAGAAGCCTGGAAGTCACCATCCTTGTCTTTTTACTTGTCAAGTTTTCCATTCTGCTTCAAAGTCACTCAATGCTTCAAATGGTGCTTGTCCATATTGGCCCTAAATAAGGCCGCTATCGGCCTTCCCTTGATTAGAATTCAGTGTTCGCTAGTGTTCTTGTAGTGATGGTTTTCTTTTCCCCTGCAATAAAATGATTTTTAAACTTTTTTTTTGTGTGTGTGTGTGTGTTTTAGGGAAGGGTGTACAGGGTGTTCAGGGTCTCACTGCTAGATTAGACTCATAGTGATTCTCCTGTTTACAGCCTCCCAAGTGCTGGAATTACAGGCGTGTGTTACCACGCCCAGTCTGAATGCCATCTCAGAGCACCCTAGGGGCGGGGCCAGCATGACAGGCCTGGGGAGTGAACCTCTGGCCCCTGCACTTGCTTGCAGGTGCTTTAACCCACTGAGCTATTTGGCTGGCCCTAAAATGATATTAAAAGAAAGAAAGAGGGACTCAAATCACTTCACTTGCTTCAAATCAGTATGGAATCAACATAAAGCTTTGCAGAGAGTCCATAATGTTCAATAAAAGTCAGAATTGGTGCTTAATACATAGATATTAATTAAATTAATAAATATGTATCATCTTAGGTCTGCTTGTTCACCTAACATCTCACAATTACGCTAACACAGATTTTTGTCCTATTTGTTCTGCAGTGCCTTCATTTCATCAAAGTTCTCTCTTTTGAACATCTCTATTCTTTCTCTTTCTATATTTTGCCTTTTGCCCTTGCTTAACTACTTCATGGTTCAATTGTAGGAATCTTGTTTTCAAGTGTTTACACTTCACACTTTAAATTTGGGTGTACTTTGTCTCTGTGGTTTGTTTTTTTTTTTAGTTCTCAGATTATTGCAATTAGTGAATAATTTCCCTGATAGTCTGTCTGCCCAACAATTGAGAAATCCAACTGGAAAACATTCTTATCAAAAATAACCTGTTTAACCTTATAAGTAACAGAAATTTAATCCATGTTATATCCAGAAACCTGGGTGATCTCTAAAGCCTGGGCAATAGTTTTGTTTATAGTGAGCAAAGATTGTCATCTATCTGGACTGGACTCTGTCAAGGTGTCTGTAGTTACTACACTGAAGTGGGTGTTGAATCCTCTTAATTCCCTACTATAAGCTTCATCTTTGTCTGCTCATTGTCCTCTGACCTTGCCATTTCACAAAAGAGATCTCAAACTCCTGCCATTCCAACAGGTTGAGGACAATGTCATCTCTCTTCCTGGGCTTTGAACATTCCTTCTGAAACAGGTACCCTCTTGAATGAAAGATAAAATGAAAAATTTGTGTTCAATATATATACTCAATTTCTTTCTTCTTCCCAACATTATTTTTCTTCTAAGTATTAGATAACATTTGTGGTCATTGCTCCCACATACCTTGAATCATCTTGAAACACAATTCTTAGATCAAGCTTGATTTCAGTAATTCAGATTCATTTTTTTAGTTTTTTTTTTTTTTGAGAAATCATTCTGCCTCTTCCAGGTTAATAATCCTGAGTAAATTAGAAGGAATCACAAAGTGACAAGAGGTCCTAGGGGAATTCGCCCCTCATTGGAATATTTGACAAAGTTGTCTTCTGAATTTATATTCTCCACTAGGCTTTAATCACTGCCTGACTCTACTGGATTATAGTCACATATGTAGGAAGGGAATGAAAGGCAGGAGGAGTGAAGGAAGAAAGGGAGGAAAGGAAAAGAAAAAGGGAGTACTTCATATCAGTAAAGAGTGAAAAAACCTTTTGTAAAAATGAGAAACAGAAAGACCAACTAGTGCTTCTTAAATATAATGTGTTAATCATTCCTCAGACATGAGATGGACTTATCTCTGATCTTATTTCTCTTTCTGGCTTTTTCCTTTTGCTTGGCATATCTCTACTCATTCTTTTAGTACTAATTTAAGTATTGACAACATAGTTGGTTTTTCTCCAGGTATTCTTCATATTTTACATGTATATCGTGTATAACCTAGACCATATTAAATTTAATCTTGCATTGCAGTTTTATCACATTTGCATATCTTATATTCCCACATCATATTTTTGTTTATTGCTGTAAGTCCCATTTGTCTTTGTACCTTGCCACCTGGTAGTACTCTGTAGTTTACTCCATAGTTGATACTTCTTGAATTAAAATATGGTTTTAAATTCCATTTTAACATGGTATGGCAAAAAAAAAATCAAGCCTTTTTAAGTGGCACTTGTCTATTTTCTTCTTTAATGGTTGACAAAATTAGTTACATGGCTTCTGTGACTACAGATTGTGTTTTCCAGTCTCTCTTAAGGAGAGTGTGGTTATGTAACTTTATGACAATGGTAGATATCTGGAAATTTCATGAACCATTGTCATAAATTATCCTTCACGTAGATAATGTTTTCTTTTTAATGTTCCTTTTCCCTATAGGCTGGAAATATGGACATCATAGGCTACCGAGACCCCTTGCTCAGATGCTGATGTAGAAAATGAAATACACTCATGCTATTGAAAGTAGGCTCTGCTTACTTACATGGGAGAAAGTAAGCTGTCATCTAACTTCAGCCACTTCTTCTCCACGTGCTTTACTGCACTCAGACAAAGCCAAAGCTAAACCATTGATACAAACATCAAAATGATTCTTGCAAATGTTCTCCCTCTGAGCTGGTTATGGTTTGAATCATGTCTCCTAATAATAATTCAGATGTTGAATTCCTAAATCTCAGCACCTCAAAATGTGACCTGTTTCAGAAATAAAATCATTGCAGATAAAATTAGTTCAGATGAGCTAAGCCCGTAGGATGCACGCTTGTGGCAGCCAGTGTGGTTTACTCATAATATGCTAAAACTGGACTCTTACAATCCATGGACAGTGCCTTTTCAAGGCTGGCATTGCACTGCAAGGGGCTGAGGAATTGCAAAGCCTTTGAACAGGTCTGGAACAAAACATCCTTGAGCCTTCACAGGGGCCTCAGCCTTGCTGACACTTTGATCTCAGACTTTTGGCTTCCAAAACAATTCGACAAATTTCTTTCTTTTATTTTAATGGGAGAAGGGGTGACAGGGATTGAACTCAAGATCTTTTACTTACCAGGCAACATTTATTCCGCTGAGTTATCTCCCCAGCTCCCCAAACAATAAGTTTCTGTTTTACTACTGGCACAATTTGTGTAACTTTATGATAGTAGTTCTGGGAAATTCACGAAGCCATTTTTTTACTACTAACTTAACCTGAAGAAAAGCTGTTACAAGATTAATGACAAAACAAATTTATTCTAACTTTGTATGCAAGTGCATAATAATAACGTATGAGCAATTTCAATAGAAGTAATTCAGAGGATGGTTGTGGGCAAGTTAAATCTATACTCAATCCTCAATACTTCTTTGAAATCATCTCCTTTCTGTGGGAATCAGTGTCTCATTCCTGAGACCCAATGCCAAGCACAACTGAGAGGAGAAGAGGTACACTTGACCCCTGCTTTCAGCCTCTGATCACCTGGCTCTGAGGCAGAGACATGGCGATAGGTCCAAGATATTTTAAGTTCATGGGGTTTGGGAAGCAGGTGAAAGGAAGAGCCCACAGCAGACTGATCTAGGGACCCACAGACCCCAAGGCCTTCCATCCATGACCCTCCTGAACACACCTAAAACTGAACAGTAAACTCAAACTCTCTGTATTAGCTCACTGAGTTTGCCGTAATAACGTAACAGATATTGCATGATTTAAAGGGTAGAAATGTGTTGTCTCTCAGTTATGGAAGCTATAACTCTGAAATTGAGCTGTTGGCAGCACTGTGCTATCCTCTGGCAGGAAGGATGTTTTTCATTCTCTGGGGCGGATAACAAAACTTATCAACTACATCCCAACAGCCACACTCCGCTAGACATCCTGACACTTTCTTCACTCTTCAGAGTGTCTAAAATTCGTTGTGTTGCCTGCATTCCTGTATGGGAAAGGAGAATAATAGATGATAATTTATAGAAAATGCAATAAATCAGGGGCCCCTTGCAGTCTGCTGCCAGAATAAATTATATTTAGATCCATAAAAATTTCTCTTATTATGCTAGAACTCTTTCTCAGAGGACTCTAATATTGTGTCCCTAAGATTTTGGACTTATATTCAAATAGTCCACATTGTCAGTAAAATTTAATAATATAATTAACAGGAACCATCAGAAGAGATGTATAGCACATCTGTTTTCTTATTGGTCTAGAAGCATAAAAAGAAATAAATAAGTGGAGTAATGAGTATTAAATCTGTGTCAATAATCTAATATTTCATTCTCTACAGAAATGTTGTTCTTTACTCTTAATATAAAATTTACATTGCTTTAAAATTTCTATGCTTGTAAAACAGATTCATTTGCAAACCACGTGTCATCTTCAGCTTCAGTATGTTTAGATGCATTTTTTTGCAAGTTTAGTAAATATATTTTGCTAAATATGTGCAAATATCTCTTTGTTTTATGCACAGTGAAAATCCAATATGTTATTTTATAGTGCATTGCAGAACATATTTGCATTTCTTTTCAACTGGGATAATTTACAGTATACCTGACAAAACTTTTCCTTGGATCATGCTTGAAGCTATGGCTGACCTTTAGTCTAAGCCAGGTAGCTACATTTATTATATAAGTGTGCTGACTTACATTAATGATGAAAGTATCAGGTCAATTTTGCGTGTCATATGCACATAGGATCCTAAAAATGGCCATTTTATGAAATTTCTTTGAAATTCTTAAGAAAACTAGCATGCGACTACTATTTAAAGATGCTTACAGTTCCAACTTAAATGTATCCCTAATAAAGAAAGGATTTCAAATTACACTTTTCCTCTCTGTATTCATTTACTGGGTTTGTCATAATAAACGAACAGCTACTGACGAATTTCAGCCTTGGAAACTTGTTGTCTCACAGTCTGGAAGCTACATGTCTGATACTGAGGTCTTGGGAGAGCTGTGCTGGCCTTTGGCAGGAAGGGAGTGTTTGAAGTTTCTCCTCTATTTTCTAATCCTTTGTCTTTCAATTTTTTCCTTTCATATGTCATTCTCTGTCCAACTCTTCACTTAAAAAAAATAAAGATGCCAGGTATATTGCATTAAAGTGTACACTAGTAACTTCACTTTAAGTTGCTCATAAAGACCCTGTCTTATGAGTAGTCACATTATCAAGTATGAGAGGTGAGGATTCTCACATTTTCTTTGCAGTTTTATGGTGATACCATGCACATCGTGGAATTCCCCACATTTGGTGCAGTGAGTGACACGTAGTTGATATTTAGTGACTGTTTATTATAATTACATCCACAAATTATCAGTCAGAACATAATTAAATAAGATTCACATCAAAATCATGACTCTAAATAATTACTACTAACAGGCAGAAATTGTACATGAATATGTCACATGTATGTGGTCATGTATAGTTGAGGTATTATAAGTTTGTGTGAACAACATTATTATTATTATTGAGTATTATTATTATTATTATTATTATTATTATTATTATTTGCAGTACCAGGGATTGAACACAGGACCCTGTACTTGCCAGGCAGGTGCTTATTTTACTGAGCTCTTTCCCTAGCCCTTGGAAAACATTATTATTTATTTATACATTTTTGTTTACTTTCCTTGTTCTAAATTTTAAAAGGATGAGTACCTTTTATCTGTGATCATCCGAAAGATGCCATATTAGGTGTTGGCAGAACAAATTCCATCAAGTTAAATCTGTATTAGTTGGTGCCTACAACCTTTAATGTGTAAATATAATGTTTAAACAAACAGCAATGTACTATTCTTCCAGTTTTATAAACATTATGTGTAAAGTATACAGTTTTATAAATACAAAAATATGGATTAAATCATATTTCCATTTTTGGGATAAAGTGGCATTAAAGTCAGAGAAAATTAAGGAGTAAGAGAAGCAGAGTGTATATCTTGGTGTTTATTGTTCTTAAAATTCCGCTTAGTTCGGGACTGGGGATATAGCTCAGCAAAGTAAGTGTCTGCTTGGCAAGCTCAAGTTCCCAAATTTGATACCTGGTACAAAAACAAAACAAAACAAACAAAACAAAAAAAACTGTTTAGTTTAAAAAGAAATGATGTGTTTGTGAACCTTATTGCTAATTTGGCTCCATCCACATGCACCGGAAGAGTGATATCCCTTTTGTGTTGGTTTTCAAGCATAAAAGGTTTATGATAGTGATTTATTTATCTGCTTAAACTTTTTATAATTAATCATGCCATTTGACCATGGGAAAAAAAGAGAAGTTCCATCTAACTATAAAGTGCTGTATCCAGTGATTTATTATTTCCGCAAGTCAATATGCATATTAAAATTCAAGATTATACTTCACTATAGTTTTACCAGGTTTGGGTAGAAATGGAAATGCATCTCTACTTCTATTTATCTATTCACAGACTCTGGCACTTTGGCAACATATGGTATGGGGTTCAAGAGGGAAACGCCATTGAGTTTAAGGTTACTGAAATGCCAAGGATCTTCATCCAGGCATAGAAAGCCTACATCCAGGTAAAGGAAAAGCCACAACGCATGCCGCCAGTGCTCTTTAATATCTGTGCTTTTTGTTTCTTTCTGCAGATTCATTCTCTTGCACTGATGCTTGATGTCTTTCTTATATAAAAGTTTCGCTGACAATACATTTGACCTTAAACTTCTCTAATCCTCCTTAAGAACAAATCTAGGCTAGACTCATATTTTCATGACCTATTTCTAACATATCCCAGGGAAATTAATTCTCGGATAAATATTTCATTGGCAAAAACTGGGGTAGGTGATATTTCTCCTACTCAACTACAGCTGGAAGGCTGGATCCTCTGGAATTATGGTGACTTCTAACATGGCCAGATGGAATTAAAAGTAAAAGGATTTTCAAAGACATTTGGTTTTTTTTACAGGGGAATAGGGATTGGTAACAAAATAAATAGGTGAGTCTCAAAAAAACAAACATAACATTCTGAAACATCTCTCATTCTATAAAAGATTTTTGTCAAGTTCTCAGAAATGTAGCGTCAAATATATATCCTAACCCTAGACAATAGACATTATGTAAAATTGGTGTAAGAAAGAAAAGCAACCAGAGTTATCAAAAATCTACAGGCACTCAGGACATTTTCTATTTCTTAAAACAGCCTTGCAAAAAGATATTCTTTTTGGTATCTTATAGGCAATGGTACAAAGTAGTGCATAAGAATTTTAGAGGAATGAGGCCGGGGAGATGTCTCAGTGAAATAAGTGCTTCCCTGGCAAGTGCAAGGGCCTGAGTTCAATACCTGGTTCTGAAAAGAAAAAAAGAGAGAATTTTAGAGGAAATCTTCTAATAAAAAAGCAGAAATCTCACAAAATAAAAAAGAAAGCTATTTCATTTATATCCCACTTTTTTGTTTTGTTTTGTACAGAGATTGGTGTTCCATTGCTGTTGGAGAAGTTGTATTTGGAGAAGTCTTTAAAGGACCTTTTCATACTTGAACCAGTATATATATATATATA
>NDGN011441462.1:0-12007 GCA_002564285.1 Tympanoctomys barrerae
TAAACATTCACTATATTTTTGGTTGCTCTGTATATATAAGAGATAGGGGGCAGGGGATATAGTTCAGTGGCACAGTGTCTGCCTGGCAAGCCCAAGGTTCTGAGTTTGATGTCCAGTACAAAAAAAAAAAAATATATATATATATATATATATATATATATATACTTCCAAAGGAAAAATACAAATGAATGTGTACAGGATATGTTAAAAATCAAAACAAGGGAAGTAAGTACATATGTACAGATATGCTAGCATTTGCATGGAACAGGAAAGAATACCCAGGAAATGTAACCCAGACTGGAAAATCTGAGGACCTGAGGTGGAAGGGAGACTTATTCTTTTGCTCTTCTTGTACACATACAGTCTTTCACTGTACCCCACGTCTATTCCCTAATTATAAAGAAATGTAGCAAACTGGGAGCGGTGGCATGCAGCTGTAACTCCAGAGCTTGGGAAGATGAAAACAGGTAGATCACTACAAGTCTGATCTGTGTAGTGAGACCTGTAGACCTTATACTCCACTGAGCCATCTCCCTGGTCCCTATGTAGACCTTATACTAAATACATTTTTTAAAAAGATAAATAAATGTAGCTTCTCAGTGAACCTGATCAGCAGCCTGACTTGGGGCCCAGTAACGTAAACCAGAGCCTCTCAAAAGGTAATGAACTAGAACCACGTGAGATGTTGTTCAAATACAAAATTTGATGCAGTGGGTCTAGACTGGGAGCTCCAGCTTCTGCTTTTCTTCCTCACATCCAGAGACACCAATGCTTCTGGTCCAGGGGTCTCACTTCCAGTCAAAGGCATAAAGGTCCACAGGGGTTGGGAAGGGACAGTGGGCAGGAAGTGCTGGCAGAGCCCTCCCGAAGCCCACCACCTGGAGGCAGAGGGAGAAACCTGGACACATGAGGATTGCAATGAGCTGCTGCACAGGGTTAGGAGTAGCATTACTAATGATGATTGAAACAGTAGGAGAATGAGAGGTGGTAAGGCTGCGGAAGGCCAAGGCCCATTGTGGAGGGCTCAACCGCTAAAGAGCTGGGTCTCAAATGTGTTTTGTAGACACATATGAATGGCTGTTTTTTTAAAAACTGAGGTAAAATCCATGTTTAACCCACAATTAACCAGTGTGACAATGTTGTGCAGCCACCATCTCCCACAACTTTCTCCATCACCCCCAAAGAAAACCCTCTACCAAGTAGGTAGTCGCTTCCCTACTCTAGCCTTCCCTGAGCCTATAGCAATCATTGATCCATTTGCTGTCTCTGTGGCTTTACCTATTCTGGATATTTTATATATGTGGAATTGTGCTTCATTTCCACGATTTTCCAAGGTTCATGTATATTGTAACAAGTATCAGCACTTCACTCAGCCTTATGGCTGAGCCCTATTTTGTTGTATGGCTGGATCACAATGTGCTTATCCATTCTCCTGCTCATGGGCACTTAGGCTGCTTCCACCTTTTAGCTATTGTGAACAGTGCTGCTGAGAATATTTGTGTTAAAGTACATGTCTTCACGGGGTGGGGGCATATAGCTAGGAATGGAATCACTAGATCATAAGGTAACTTGTTCTTTCTTTGTGATACTCAGGATTGAACATATGCATTTCACACTGGCTCCCTCCACACCCATTTGTAGCTTTTAAAAAAAATTTTGAGGCAGGATAACTAAGTTTCTAAGTTTCCCAGGCTGGGCTCAAACTTGTGATCCTCCTGCTTCAGCTGCCTAGACACTGGAATTATAGGTGTGGACCACCTCAACAAGGGGACTCTATGTTTAACTTTTCAAGAACTGCTAAATCACCTTGCACAGTAGCTACACAACTTTATATTCCCATCTGCAGTGTACAAGGGTTCTAATCTGTCCACTTCCCCTCAACATTTTTTATCTTTCCTTATGATTACTATATCCATCTTAGTTGGTATGAAGCAGCAGTGATTTGGTGTGATTTGTACTTTTCTAAAAACTAGTGATGTCAAACGTTTTGCGTGTTATTGGTGATTTGTATATCTTTTTTGAAGAGCCACCTGTTCATAGCCTTTGCCCTTCCCCCTTCTTTGAGACAGGGTCTTGCTAAGGTCAAGTTGGCCTCAAGCATGAGATCCTCCTGCTTTAGCCTCCTGAGTAGCTGAGATTACACACATGTAACACTGCATCCAGCCTTTTTCTGGTTTTTTAATTGGTTTGTTTGTCTTTGGTTTGGAGTTGTAAGATTTCTTTGTACATTCTAGATACTAGACCTTTACCATGTACGCAAATCTATTCTCTTGTTACTACTGTCTTCCCACTTTCTTGAAAGTGTCCTTTAATGAACAAAAGCTTTAGCTTTTGATGCAGTCCAAGCTGTCAGTGTTGTGACTACCTGGGCTCCTATCTAAGAACCTATTGCCAAATCCAAGGTCACGTACATTCAGCCATGTGTTTTCAGTGTTCTATAGTGTTAGCTCTTATATGTAGGTTATTGATCTGCTTTGCGTTAATTTTTGTATATGGGATGGGTAGGGGACCAATTTTATTGTAGTCACTGGCTTTGGGATGTTTTGTGTTTGTGTTTTTTTAGAAAGAAACGACAGGCAAGTGGCTTCAATTAGCAGTGGTCCTCACCTCTGGTTCCCTCAGAAGCACCGGGGGAACTCTTAAATATCCCATGCTCTGACTGCCCCAGATCAGGGCCAGGCCTAGACATCAGCAATTTTTAAAGTCGGCCATGCAATTCAAGGAGCAGTCACTGAACTAGGTGACAGTGACCAGCTGCCTTGGTTAGCCTAGGGTAGAGGGCTTTCCTGGAACAGGAGACTTCAGTGTTGAAGTCAAGAGTCTTGGGCAACCTGGGCCACATTCCTGCCTGACAGAATCCAAGCCCTCTTGGGCAGATGCACCCAACTGGGGTGGGCCCGCAGGCAGGCACAGATCTCGTTTCCCTGTCATTTCTGCCCAGGTTGTTTCAGTCTTGCTACCTCGCACACGAGACAGCGGAGAGGTCCATGAAAACAGCTCTTCACCTCCGCACCTCCAGTTCACCTCCTCACATCCACTTCACCTNCTCACATCCACTTCACCTCCTCACCTCCAGTTCCAAGTTTTCCTTCATCTCTGGACAACAGGCCTCTGTTGGGACCAAAATAGATATCCAGAAAACTGCAGCCCCACCTCCAGCCCAGTTAGTGGGAGCTTCTCTTTGCATCATTACCTGGCAGAGCTGCAGTTCTCTTTGATGAACCCCAGGTAGGCCTCAGGCTTTAGCACGAAGCCAGCGGTTCTCATAGTAGAGCCTGCAGCAGAAGCACTGGGCAATGATGAAGGCTCACACCGCCATGCCTGATCCTCCACTTTTTGGGATTCTGTGCACAGGGGCTGGCAGCCTCAGAGTTTACTTTTAACAAATGCCCAGGTTACATTGGAGTGTAGCTGGCCTAGGGACAACACTTTGAGGACTGCTCCAGTAAGAGAAAGAAACCACAGCATGACAAGCCATTCCCCTCAAGAAGAAAACTTTTAGAAACTCATATTGAGGCCCCAAAAAATGCTTTGTTGTTTCTTTCTGGAGTTTTCTTCCCATGACCTTCTGTTTCAATGGACCCTGCCGCTCCTTGGGTGCATTTCTCTACATCAGAGCTGACAGATGCCTGCCAATGGGAAGGGGGGACTTAACACAAGCACAGGTCCTGCAGGCTGGGAGTCTGCTCACCACAGAGGGCCCAGTCTCATTGTAAAACAGCAGGCGTCTGTGTTCCAAGGCATAAGAAATCAGGCCTTGGAGCTGCTCTTCACTGTGAAGAACAACTCGTTCCCTTGTTTTTCACGCTCAACTTCTGTTGCATGATTGCAGGGAAGTGAAGGGATTCAGCCTGCCAGGACGGCTTCCCCAGGCTCCTGCAGCCTAGCAGCCAGCCTTGTCTTCATAGGCAGATCCAGAACTGGAGATCAGGGAAGGCTCTCGAGCAGGGCAAAGTGAAGGAGAGCTTAGCCATCCTCCAGAGAGGCTTCAGCACATGGTTAAAGATGCACAAAGGCCGCACCCTCAGCTCACCACCTGTCCCACAAGCCCCTTCTTCTTCTTTGCTCCCACCACTAACTAAACACTGTGATTCGCTCAGTCTTGTGCATTGTCTCTGACAGCAAAGCATTTCTCTGTGTGAGGGAGTTAGGGGTACTCCTCTGTCAGTCCCCCAGTACATGTTACAAAGTCCAAGCTGACTCCAGACGTTCTAGGTCAGAGTCTCAGGGAGTACCAGACTTGAGCATCACACTTTTGGCTCAAGGTGCCTAGTGGTGCTATACACAGCTTCGGATATAAGTTCCTCTGTGCTAGAAATCAGTCCCAGCATTGGCTACTGCAGGAAGCTGAGCTCAGCATCAACAGAGGTCCCAGCAGTCACTGGAGGAAGCAGGGGTTGGGGCACAGAGGGAAGCATGTCAGTGTTTCTGCAAACAAAGGACTGATGGCACATGCCTATGGACAGGATGAGTTTCACTGCTGCTAGGGTTTGAGTTGGTGTGCCCTTTCCAGAACTCGTGTTGAAATTTAATCACTATGATATATTAAGAGGTAAATCCAGGTTCGGCCTTTAAAGGGTGGTTAGGGTTCTGCTTTCACACATGGGTTACTCCACGGATCTGATGAAGAGATGAATGGGTTAAAGGGTTATCTCAAGGGGCTGCTATAGAAGCCAGTTTGGCTGGATTTCTTTGATGCCTTCTGTCCTCACCCATGGATATGCTGCCATACCTCAGACTCCAAGAAGGCCATCAGCTGATGCAGCCCTTTGACCTTGATAAGCCTCTTCTCTTTATAGCTGGCTTGATCCATGGTGCTTTGTTATTAGCAGCAGAGAATGGGTTCAGATAACTGTCCCAAGGAAATCACATGGGGCTGGGTGTGGTGATGTCCACATGTAATCCCAGCTCTTGGGAAACTGAGGCAGAAGGATTGAAAGTTTGAGACTAGTCTAAGTAACCCAGCAAGGCTCTATCTCGAAATTTTAGGACTATTTTAAAGGGCTAGGGGTTAAGCTCAGCACTAGACCCTTGCCCAGCACTCAGTCGCTAGGGAAAAAGCAGAACAATGGGGTAGGGTGGGGCAGTTCAGTGGTAAAGTGGGAGCTTAGCATGCTCGAGGCCCTGCATTGCATCCCAGGCACTGTCACCCACAACCAAAAATAGTTAACTACAGCTATGATCTGTGCATTTTCTAGGATGCCATCCTTAAAAGTTTCCTTAAAACAAGCTAAGAGTTAATCCAGGGTCACAAGGCCCTCACCAGAGCTTTGTATCTCTTGAGCTGGCAGCTTCTTAAAAGACCCGTACCCCCCACAGACCCTTCCTGCCTGCAGCCTCCCCCTCCTCCTCCCTCTCCTCTGGGCTATGTACTTTCTGCCCAGTCCAATCAAAACAACAGATCATTTCCATCTGTTACAACACAGGATGTCAGAGAGGAACATTTTAAACCTACTAAGAATGAACTAGTACCCAGATTCCAAGATTTCTTAGGTGTCTCGCCCTTCCTCCATGCCCCGAAACAACCTCAAACAGCAATCTTCCTCCTTAGAGGTGAGCTTTTCTGGTCACTGCCCACAGGCATCACAGGTGCTTGGCCTGGTGTGACCAGGGCTGGGAGACTCATCTTGCACACATGATTCATGCATTCTTCTCCTCTGGGAAGGGTTCCTATGTGTACCCAGCCCACATCCCTGCCCTGGGCTTCATCAACATTTCTTTATTCTACCTGCTTTTACCAAAAAGAAATGGATTTGGGATAACAGTGTGTATCTGGAAGTTCACTGTGAACTTCCAGATACCTTTTCAGCTAAATCCATCTGACTCAAATTCTGACCAATGCTATGAGAGCCAAACTTACAAACACTTGGATTTTCTTCTCATCTGGAAAATGAGGAAAGAAATTCATATTTCAAACAATCCTTTTTCAACTCTGACTTCATTAATTACAATAATATATGTAGTTACTAGCTCTAGTGGACATTTTTGTATGCTACATTAGATTAAACACAGAATCGAACAAATAAAAGTGTATATGGGGTTGGGGAGATAGCTCAGTGGTCTAAATGCCTGCCTGGCAAGCACAAGGACCTGGGTTGGATCTCCAGTACTGTAGCGAGACCCTGTACCAAATAAATTAATGATTTTTAAAGAAATGTATACATACTTCAGGAAAAGAAAAATATAATAGTTTCTCAGCAGAAGGTGTTATCCTCATAAGGGGGACCCTAGAAGATGTCATAGAAAACCCATCACACTGCCGGCCCTTAGAGAAGAAATTGAAAATGTATGTGCAGCACTCTCAAAGACCAACATTGCTCCAGCAGTGATTCACTGAATATCTGGAAGCCAGTAGCCACCACTTTGAGCACCTCTTGTATTTGTACAGGTCAAAGGCAACTTGCATTAATTGCACGACATTTCAATAGATTTAGTATTAGAATATTTATTCAAGTTTTTCTTTTTCTGAAATGTGTGTACATTTTTTGCCAGACACTATTTAATCTGTGCTCAGCTTCATGGTAGAGGAGCTGGACTCTCCAGGCCTTCTATGAGCTACACCAACTACTGCTTCGGCTGACTGTAATCATCCCTCCTGCTTCCGGGTGCTACACGCCACCCAAGAATCGGTGCGCAGCAGCTGCCTTTGGTATTCAGATTGTGAGATGGATTTACTAGTTTAAATCTTTTTTATTTATTTATTACTGTGCTGGTGATCATGCTCATGGCCTCCCATGTGCTAGGCAAGTGCTCGACCACTGAAATATACTCCCAGGCCTATAACTATGAAATTTAATTTAACATTATATAAACTCAAAATATGACTATACAAGAGGAGGAAGATGTTTCTCTGAAAGCGGGGTGGAATTGTCACATGGATTCCAGAACAAGAAGCAACTAATTAGGCATGTGGCCCATAAAAGTTTGGGGAAAACCTTCATGATCCGGAATGATTTTGAGAGTTGTGGTAATCCTGTGGAAAGCGATGTTAGACGTGCCTTCTCGGGCCTCTTCAGGTTCTCACTACATATGAAGAAACCAAAGCCACACAACAATAATCCCGCATGTGATTAACGAAAGAAGCAACACCAAAAAGCCACCGGGTGGATCCACATTGTAAGCAAAGGCTATGGCCTTCGTGATGATTGTATTCTCGGTATAATATTTGGAGTATGTACAGTAGCACCTTCCTGCTACTCTAACCATCTTCTTCACTGATTCTGTGAACTCCAATCCCAATCTCCCAAATTAGAGCTTTATCGTGTTTCACTTGTTCCTCACACTAACCTTGAGAGGTAGCGCTAATGATCTTCATTCTAGGAAAATGGAGACAGGGACTGCAAAACCTACACTTGTGTCCCTGTTCTATAGCCTATATCCAGCTTCCCCACAATTCCCTGAGTGCCAGGAGTCTGTAGCCACCTCTGTTTGAAGGAAGCGCCAGGGTCCCTCCCATCCTAAAGCTCTTTGCTGACACAATAAAGATCCATCAGGATCAACGTTGCCTGCTCGGGTTTTCCAAAGAGATTGCTTGCTACACACTTAGGATCCAGCTCCCTCTGATAGTGACCACAGTGGCCTCCCAGGACGGCAGCGGAGCCAAGGCGCGGCCTGCGGCGCCCTCACCTGTGGGCTGGGGCGGTCACGTGACGCGGCGCTGCGATCTGCAGTCCCTGGGTGCTGGGTGCTGGGTGCTCGGTGCTCGGTGCTCGGTGCTCTCTCCGCGCTGCTGTTCCCGGGTGGTGACCAGATGTGATGACTCGGCTAGGTCTTCCCCGCTCCGAAGTCCTAACACACAGAAAGGGAAATCGGAAGGTGAAGCGAGGTCAGTTCGGAATAACGGCGCTGCACAGGGTGGTAGAATCGAAGGAGGGAGAAAACTCAGTGGGTGCTTGGCAGCGAGGTGGGGGAGGGAGATGCCCACGAGTGATACGGGCAAGGTTTTTGCCAGCAGCGCGGCCGTCCCACGTGCCCTCTGCGTCCCTGCACCCTGCTGAGGTGTCCCCCCACCCAGCCCCATCGCTAAGTCCTCCGTCCTGTCCAGCCTCACCCCCACTTTCTCCAGAAAGGACGCTAATTCTCAGGCCTTTCCCGGCATCAAAGGACACTGTCCTGCCCGGTGCCTGTGCTCGTGCTGCCACTAGATGGCGCCATGCCTCAACTCGCTTCCTGGCTCCCGTGAAAAGCCGAATTTGCACTGAGCTGGGACAATATTCCTGCCAACTAGCTCCTTGTGACTGTCGAACCAGAACTGGCGCTTTAACCGTCGACGCCCCTTTCCTGCTCAACAAACATCATTTGTCCACAATTTAAGTGGTTTATTGCTAGAAACAAAACGACATAAAAAACTGGATGCTACAGTCTGAATAGTCTCAGAGCTCCCTCAGCCAGCATTCCTCTTTCGCCGGGTTCTGCCAGCATGCGGAAACCTACATATCAGTGATTAATTACTGTCTGGCCCTGGGTTGGGTTCAATGAGGGCAATATGTCCTAAAAGGGGTGGAGAGGAGGCCTGTTTTCAAAAACCTAGAAGTTTATTGGTTTGGGGTTTGGCTCTGGGGGTTGAACCCAGGGCCTTTGCACTAAGCTACATCTCCAGGCCTGTTTTTATTTTTACCTTTTGAGACAAGGTCTTGCTACACTGCTTAGGCTGAGGCTGGACTTGTGATCATCCTGCCTCAGCCTCCCAGGATGTTGGGATAAGAGGTGTGGGCACCAGGAGTGGCCAGGGGCTTGCTGTTATACCAATAGATAACATGAATGAATGCTTTCATATGCCAAATATTGCAGTAAATACTGCACTGGCTGCCCCAGTACAATTTAATGCCAAATCAAGATAAGAACCCTTCCTATCACCCACATCTTAAAATTAGGAAAACTGAGACAGGGAGGATTACATTGTCGTAGATCATGCAGTTGATTAGTAGCAGAATTAAAAGTCCCCTGCAAGCTTGCTACTACAAGAACTTGACTCTGCCAGGACGTTGTCCATCGATTATTTCAGAAAATCCTATTAGGAAATAGGTGGACAAATATAAACCAGAGAAGTAGATCCTGGTAGGGGAAAGGAAATTGATGCTTTTGAGAAAATAAGAATGAGACTAAAAGCCCTGCTGGACTGCGCTGCAAGGGCAGCGCTGTTGACCTTGGAGGATGCAATTTCAACAGTGTTGGAAAAAGGAAATGAGACTGCCAAACCAAGAGGAACCCGAAACGCTTGCTGCAGAAGGAAGGCAGTAAATAGACGAGAAGAGCTGGTGAGCTCAGGGGAAGGCATTCTGGTTTTCTTGTGTTCTTTTAAAAATAGAATGAAGACGAGCATGGTGGTGCATGCCTGTGACCCTGGCAGGTAGAGGCCAGGGCAAAAGGGGCTCCAGTTGGAGGCCAGTCCAGGCTACCGAGCAAATTCAGTACTAGCCTGGACCAAACAGCAAGATGTCTCAAAAAACTCCAAAAACATACAAATTAAAACTAAAAATAAAATAAACCCCAGATATGTTTGAAAACAATTATAAGGGAACCCTAAAATATGGATGGCATACAGTAATAACAGCATGAAGGAAAGATATAAAAGGAGGAATTGTGAGTACAGGGGAAAATTAGCTCTGGATAGGCCTGGCTGCGGGGGTGGGGGTGGGGGGCCTCCCTGCTAGTCAGGAACCAGGAGACAGCTGCAGAGATGAAGATGGGTCAGCATGCAAATAAGGTTTCCTGAGGCATTGCAAATTCAATTAACCTGAATCTTTCAGGCAAAGATTAGTAGATTATCTGCCTGAGCGGGGAATAGGGGTTGTCAAGACATAATCCATGAGCTGAAACTGATCCTTGACGTGCTCTAGAATGATCAAACCAAAAGGCAGATAGGATTATGCCAGGACCAAAAGAGGCCAGAGAAGGGAAGGCCGCAGGGTGATGAGACTGCAGAATCTCACTCATAAATCAGAACTGAACTTCTCACGCCTATGTGGACAGCAGCATGACAGATTCTCTATGGACTGACTGAATCGAATTCACGACCTCGCACTTGCCAGGCAGGCGCTGTGCCACTGAACTCTAGCTCCTGCCCTGGATTGATTTTATTATGTATTTATTTGCCCAGTTATTTTTTGCAGTGTGGAGTATCAAATACATAGCTTTGCACCTGCTAAGCAAGCGCTCCACGACCCCATACACTGAGACACACCATCAGTGTCCTCTTTTTCCACATCACATCGTATTCAATCCCAAAGGCTTTCACCAAAGTGTCTTCTCTCCTGCTAAATGGGAAGAGCTAACTTGCAGAATTTCCTTGTTTGGCTTCAGGCCACAAAGTAAATCAGGGCCAGAGCTGGATCTGGCTCCCAGGGGCCCTTCTGGTCCTTCTGTGGTCTCAGTTCAGCGGGGTCACACTCTGCTCACAAGGGCATCGGTGTAACTCATGACCCCAGAGTGACCCAGACGTAGCACCAACTGATGGGGCCTCCTAATCAGAGATCCTCTGGCCTGGCACCACAGGACAGTTCCAGGAATTAGGGTAACTTTCTGCGATGGTTGATTGTCACATATTGACATGCTGATGGCATGAGTTCTGAACAACAGCACACTGCAATTATTTAATTTAATCATTTAATGATTCTACTTTCAGTGGATGCTTCCTCTGTGTTAGAGGTGCACTGATGTCACTGCCACTGGGAAAAAGTGAGACTTGCTAATAAAAAGGGCCACAGGCAAACTCAATTGATGAACCCGTCACTCTATGATTCATCTTGGGAGATAGGGATGCTAGGTACCAATCAAAATGGTTTGTTTTTGGTTTGGGATTACCAAAGCACCTCATGTGTGAATATCCAGTCTCTAATCCAGGAACTTGTTTAAAAAGGAGAGATTTATATTTCCTCCTTTTCATCTTTCTTTGGGATACACCCTCATTGCGATTGGAACCTTATCTTGAGTTTCACTTCTGAAAAGAAGTAAAATCAGCCTAGTATGGTAGTACATGCCTGTAAATCCAGAACTCTGGGGCACAAATTTGAACCAGAGAGAAAATTTAGCCATTTAGTGAGACCATCTCAAGATTTTTTTAAAAAAACTTAAGGATTAGGGATATAGCTTAATGGTAGAGTGCTTGCCTAGCACATCCAAGGCCCTGTGTTTAATCCCTGGCTCTGAAAAATAAAACAAAAAAAAGTGAAATGAAATAAACTCCTTCCACACCCAAAGAGTAGGAATGCCAGCTTCTCTTCCATTCATTCATTCTTCAAAAATTTGTTGGTACCCCACTTCCATCAATAGAATGCTTGGTGGTGGGACCAATACTCTAACTATCCCCAGGGAGAGCCAAACAGGACAGAATTTAAGACGGGGCATTAAACAAATGATGGTGCACACCCATAATCCTAGCAGGAAATCACAAATTTGAGCCCAGCCTGGGTAACTTAGACCCTATCTCAAAGTTTAAAACTAAAGAAAATTTGGAAAGAGGGATTATACCTAGGTGCAAAGGCCCTGAGCTCAGTCTTCAGTAACACACACACACACACACACACACACACACACACACACCTGGGCCTTGTGTGCCCTTATTGCAGGTTGGAAATAGATAAGTGCTGCAGAGAGGGCTTACAAAGAGCCTTGACAGCTGAAGTGCACTCACTCGGGCCATCAACCCTAAGGGAAGGAACCTATGTCATTGGCCTGAATGGATGCCATTTAGCAAGAGAAAACAGAGGGGAAAGCACATCCGAGCTGGCTGCACCCTGGATCCTGTAGCCCCCAGCACTGCCACAAGCCAGTTCAGGGTTACGTCTGCGTGCAGCAAGCAGGCGTCCTTGGGCAGCTCAGCCCTCACACCCACTACTCTCCATGCATTTGTTGTAATATACAAGCCATGGTCTTCTGCTTTAACTCTTTAAATAAAATAGGAAGAGCTACTGGGCTGCTTCCAGGACTGCCGATATGCTCTGGTACACCGAGTAGGAGCCTCTTGTGGCAGAGCTACAAACTATGACCAGAAAGCTGCTGTCTCCTT
>NDGN011441464.1:0-10113 GCA_002564285.1 Tympanoctomys barrerae
CTCAGGCCCTTGTGCTTGCCAGGGAAACACTTATTCTACTGAGCCATCTCCCTGGCCCCTTGTGGTAAGGCTTATAGATTCAGTGAAATCCAGTAATGACATATGTAAGCACAAATGCATACATTTATAATTGGTGGGGTCAACAGAGCAGAATCGCTGGACATATAACTAATTGGTTTTTAAATTAATTTTTATTTTTAAAAAATGTTTATTCTTTTTCATACAGGGTCTTGCTATGCAGTTTAGACTCGTAGTGATCCTCCTGTCTCAGCTTCCCCAGTGGTAAGATTATAGGTGTGTGCCAACATGCCTGGTTTCAGTGGCTAGCATGGTGTGCTTGGGGTCTTGGGGCCTGCATAGTACACAGTACCGGGGATTGAACTCCGGACTTTGGGCTTGCCTGGCAGGTGCTTAGACTGCCAAGCTATCTCACCAGTCCATGTAACTAATTGTTGATGGTGATCCTGTGTCCACATTCCCAGTCTATTATGCACGTTCCTCCACAGCATTGAGACAACTGCATGTTAGAAGAGGTGCTATGAGGTCTAGGCTGCTCAGTACACAGCTATGAAGTGAGGCCTAGATCTTTCACCATGGTATCCTTAAACAGTATTAAATGAATCTAGAACCATGAATTATAGGTACCTCATATTCCATCCTAATTCAGTAAATAGAATTCCAAAAGGAAAAATATCACTAACATAAAAAAATAAAGATTAACCAAATATATCTTACTATCGTTACTAAATGTGTGCCTAAGAAAGTTGGATCAGACAAAACTGAACCCTAATGTAAAGAAAGATGAGAACTTAAAACTGATCTTTGTGTTGCTGCTCCTTTTGTTTTCCCTTTTACTTACATCCGGTCTACCTGAAATCATACCCCTGGCTACATTTTATTTTATTTTTTATTTTTTTATTTTTAGTTTTATTTTTGGACGGAACTGGGGATTGAACTCAGGCCCTTGTGCTTGCCAGGCAAGGGCTTATTCCACTGAGCCATCTCCCCGGCACCCCCTGCCTACATTTTAGAAGTGAACTCCTTACCTGACATTCATTTTCGTCGCTGAGAGAACAGAGTGCTTAGCTGACCCTTTTAGACTCATAGCGCTCCTCCTGGCAGGGCCTTGTGAGCGCTGCTGGCTGGCGGGAGTGCAAGCTCTGGAGAGGCTTCCTGGAGGCTTGGGTGTCATTACCCCTCGCTCAGTGCTGGACTGCTTCTGAAGGAAAGAGCATGGTCTCTTACATGGTACTGTCCTTGACAAGTACAGAAGCAGCCCCCATTCCTGCATCCTGCCCACTTTGAACTGGAGCTATAGCCCTTCCTCCCCTACTCTCTCCTGTGCTACCTGTCTGGCTACTGCTTACTCAGTATTGTACTGCTGGTGACTGTATTGTGTATCGTGTGAGCACAGAGCCTTTCCAAGCTGCCACATACCCAGGTATTTTGTATGTAGGAAGAATGTGGCCAAATAGTCCCCTGTAGCTCTAGGGATCTCTTGAGAGTATGTTAGTTATTACATATAAGCTTAAAGAAGAACCTACTATAGATTTAGCACATAGACTCCACAAATGATTCTTACCTTTTTACTCGCAATAGTATTTTAAAGTTCTTAAAAATACCCCCTCCAAGAAAGGAAGACAGGGAAAGGGAAAGAAATGCTCACTTTACACAGCTGTGAAGGGTTCCACTTAGGTTATCATTTTTAGATACTGTCAAGGCAAAAGAATGGGGGCCAGGTGTGGTGGTGCACACCTGTAATCTCAGCACATAGGAGGCTGAACCAAGAGGATCACCACAATTATGAGGCCAGCCTGGGCTATATAGTGACACCCTGTCTCAAAAAACCAGAAATAAAGTATTGTTGTCACTAATTGTCAAGTGTCGCAAGAAGAAAAATAACTTCTGTGTCTGACAATGAAGACAGGACAACCGATTTACTGCCAAAATGTGGCTGATGGAATAAACACAAGAAGTAAAAGCAGTAGAAATAAATACAAGAGCAAAGACCAGACCTTTTTAAACATACCAGAAAACTCAAAAAGAATAGATTTTAGATAAAATAAAACAAAAATCTTTCTGAACCACAAGATCTTTTACAAAGAGACCAAAAACATACTAGAAGATGGCCTCTTTAGCAAATGCTGCTGGGAAACCTAAGCCTGACCTGTATCTCTCACATTTATACTAAACTAAAATATAAATGGATTGAAGATCTAAAAAAAAAAAAAAAAAATTTTTTTTTGGCGGGGGGGAGTTGCAGCTCAGCCTGCTTTGGGGGCAGGGCTAACACAGCATGTGGTGCCGGGATCAAACCACAGCCCATACTCTTGCCTAAGCAGATGCTTTAGACCACTGAGTTATCTCACTGGCCTTTAATTTTTATTTATTTTTTCCCCATTTATGTATTTGGTACAGGGTCCACTCTGCAGCTGGGACTTGTAGTGGTCCTCCTGTTTTCAGCCTCCCCAGCACTGTGATTACAGGCATATGCCATCATGCCCGGACTTGGTTGCTGGATCAACGTACACTGGGGGTGGGGCTGGCAGGGCATTTGGAACCAGGATCAAACCCTGGTCCCTGCGCTTGCCAAAGCAGGCACTTAGTCCACTGAGCTATCTCGCCAGCCCCTTGAAGATCTAAATAAAATAACCTACTAAAAGATAAAGTAGGTAAAACACTAATCATAGGCATAGGCAAAGAGTTTCCCAGCTGCACAGAAATCAAGAATCAACAAACAGGATCATGTCAAATTAAAAAGTTTCTGTACAGTAAAGGAAACAATCAACAAAGTGAAAATGTACACAATGGAAAAATTGTTGCCAGCTATACCTTAAAAGAACTAATACCTAGAATACAGAAGAATTCAAAAATATTAGATCTTCCTGTAAAAGACCCAATCAAAAAATGGACAATAGAAATGAATACACTTCTCAGAAGAAATACAAAATACATGAAATATATGAAAAAATGTTCAGTATTACTGGCCACTATAGAAGTACAAATTAAGACAACACTGAGATTCTACCTTACCCTAGAAAGAATGGCCATCCGCAAGATAACCCAATAATAACAAATGCTGGAAATCAGTGTGGCGATTCCTCAAAAAACTAAAGATAAACATTCTTTTGACAGAACGATTCCCCTACTATGTATCTGTCTGAAAGAGTTAAATACTGCATTTCAGTGATATATGCCTACCCATGTTTACAGCAGTACGATTCATAACAGCTAATCTTAGAAGCAGCCTCTCTGTCCACCAATCGCAAGTGGATAAAGAAAATATGGTATTTGTACATAATGGAGTACTTCTCTGCTATAAATGATAAATTTGAGTCATTTGTAGTCATTTGCACCTTGAAAACGTTAAGTGAAATAAATCAGACACAAGTTTAAACACCATATGGTTTCTCTCATAAGAAATCCAAAGTAAAATTAAGGACAAAATGAAAAATAGATAAAAAGATACAGGGAGATAGAGCTACTATAAATGGGAAGATGACCAAGAGATAGAGGGGAAGGAGACATAAGAAAGAAGGGGTGTCATGTGCATGTACCACATACCCGCAATGCAAGTAGTCACTTCTGGCATGTACAGCAAATACATACTGATAAAAAAATTTGTGTGATTTAAGCAGTTGTCGTGGTCTTAACTTTACCTAGAAATTTAATTTCTTCCTATTCCATAATAAGGAACACTTGTGGATTCATTGAAGATTTAATAGATATACCTTTCTGGTAAGGGACAGGAAGGCCCGTGTTTCTAGGCACCTTTACAGCTAGCTCACATCTGTAGAAATGTAGATGTGTAGAAATGTAGCTGTAGCTGTTTTTGTCATGCCTTGGTCTCTGAACCTCTTGTGCTACTTCTTCATATGTCAGGCAGCCTAGTTATAGACATACTGATGTCTCTGGATTCCCCATCCATATTGTTAGATTAGTAATGAAGGCATGGAGATATTTAATGACATGGTTGGCTTTGTTGCTATTTGCAAGTTGATGGTATCTTTAAGTTAACAGTGATTTATAAATACTGTTGGGTTGAAACAAACATTTGTTCTTTAATGAGGCTTCTCACCAAAAAGCTTATATACTCTAGTTTATTTTTATTCATTTTATCTATTTGGAAAAGGGTCTCACTATGCACTTGGACTTGTAGTCATCCTATTTTCAGCCTCCCCAGTGCTGGGATTACAGGCATGTACCACCATGCCTGGTCTGTATACTGTAGTTTATCTTTTTTTTTTTTTTTTTTTTTGCGGAACCAGGGATTGAACTCAGGCCCTTGCACTTGCCAGGGAAGCATTTATTCTACTGAGCCCCTGTATATAGTTTAAAAGCAACCACTCCATCACTGAGTTATATCCCCAATCCTCAGCCCATCCACTATTAAGACAACGTTTCATGTATCTCAGGCTGGCCTTGAATTCACTATGTAATCAGTTGGCCTCAAACTGATGAGATCTTCTTGCTTCAGCCTTCCAAGTCCTGGAATTACCAATGTGTTTTGCAACATCCAGCCTGTCACTTTTAAATGGACTTTATTATATATACCAGGGATCAGACATAGGACCTTGTGCTTGCCAGATAGGCGCTTATGCCACTGAGCTATTTCCCGGGCTCCTGTTATATTTAATGCCACAAACTGCCTTAAATGCATTTGGACCAATAGGTACATTTTCAAATATTAAATTTCAACGTAAATGTTTCTCAGCATTCTGTTTGGCATACTCTTAACCCCAATAACATAAACTTCCTAGGATGCTATTAGCTCACTACTCCAGCTCAATCTCCAGGCTGCCTGCATCACCTCTCACTGGAAAGAGCAGGGTCCATCAGGACCTGGCCTGCAGGCCCTAGGGAGCTGCTACCTCAGACACCCTTAGGGAGCCACTGTGAGTCATCCCATTGTCCCTTTGGTGACGAATAGGAAGGATAACAGCTCCAGCCATATTCAGTCCATCCTTGATGAATTGTGGGCAAATGTCAAGAAGAGAACTTGCTGCCACTTTGGAACTGCCATCTGAGAGCACCTTCTTTTATCTCTTTTGAAAATCCTCTAGGTGGGGAAAGCAATTTCAACATAAAGATGTTAAGCCCAAACAAAATGATTCCATGGGTAGAGTTACACACAGCTAGTTGTATTAGTCAGGGTATATTACATGGGTTAAAAATGAAAACCAAGCAATTTAGTCCCACTAAAAATATGAATTTTATCTGCATACCTTCATTTCATGAGAGGAGTGGTATTTCTTTCTTCTCTTAATATATTCATCAATGGACTCCATTTCCTTAAAACGAGCCTCATGGAGCTTTTTAAAGTCTAGAGTATTTTCCCAAAATATGAAAATTAAGACAAAAATCTATTTAGTGACCTTCCTGATTTTTTCTTTTAAAATCTTTTTTTTTTTTTTAATCCATGACATTCAACTTCATTTTATTTATTTTGGAAAAGTTTTATTACATAGTTCAAGTTGGCCCTAAATTCGCTATATAGCTCAGGCTGCCCTCAAACTCCCAGAAATCCTCCTGCCTTGTCATCCTGAGTGGTGTTAGGATTATAGGCATGTACCATTTTATGTCCTGTGACAGTTAACTTTAATACCTATTTCCTAAATTTTTTTTTTAACTGGAAATCGAACTTATGACCTCACACTTACCAGACACTGTGTTGCTAAGCTACATCTCCAGCTAAAACTTTCTTTTTTGCTTTTAAAGATTTACTTATTTATTTGGTCTAGGGTCTCACTAAGCAGCTCAGACTCATAGTGATCCTCCTGTCTCAGTCTCCCCAGCACTGAGATTACAGGCATGCACCACCACACCTGGTTTTAGTGGCAGGCACAGCATGGGGCCAGCACAGCATGCAGTACCTGGGATTGAACCTGGGTCCTTAGCCACGCAAGCCCTTAGCTATCTTCCTGGCCCTAAAACTTTACTATCAAAGCATGTATTTTTTAAGATATTCATGGCAAATAATATTCATCTTACACACTATTAAACATTCACCATTTCCCTATCAGCTTGGTTTAGTCTAATGGAGAAGAGTAACATTGTCCTGTTCCACTAAGCAGATAATATTTTGGTATATGTGTTGCTGAGGTGAGCATAAGTAGTTCAATAGGTTTCATTTAATCACTGTGAAAGTTTTTTTCTTTTCTTTTTTTTTTGAGATAGGATCTTACTATGTAGTCCAGGCTGGCTGCCTGGAACTCAACTCATGGCAATCCTCCAGCCTCAGCCTCCTAAATGCTGGGATTATATGTGTGTGCCACCATACCCAGCTAAATATCATGAATTTGATGAAGGGTAGTGCTCAGGATTGAAGCTTGGGCCTCCTGCATGCAAAGCACATATTTCTGTAACTAAGATTCAATCTCTAGTTCTCAAATTTGGTACTCTAAAAAGCTTACAAAGCATTATATGTTAAGGATTGACAAACTTACTTTCTTTCTTTTTTTCCCCATAATTTTATTGAGAAGGATTGACAAACTTTCTGCTCATAGGAACAGAGTGAGTATTTTAGGCTTTGAGGCCACACAGAGTGTGGTCTGTGTCTCATATTTTATTTTATTGGCATCAGGAATTAAACTAAGGACCTTGCAACTGCCATGCAGGCACTATGCCACTGAGCTAAATCCCTGGACCCTGTCTCATCGTCCAAATGCTTTAAAAGTGTAAAAAGCATTCTTAGCTTGAGAGAGAGAAAACTAACCAAAACGGGTGAGCAGGAGTTTGTTGACTACTGCTCTAGGCTATTTGAATTACGTATATAAACATTTCTAATATATAAGTATTGTAACAACCCAAAATATATAATACTTAGTCAACATTAAATGTGCCATGTAGTACAAGCTATAAGAGATATCTCCAAAAACGAAGTGCTATATATTAGAAACTTAGTATATGATGGGCACCGTGTCGAGTACTTCAGATATTTGCTTCATCCTGGTACTTGGCTGTGCTAGGTAATCAGTGACAGACTTCAATCTCTTTACCCACCTGATGAAACAGGCAGTACAATCATTTCCACTTAACACTGAGGAAGTTGGCTTATTGAGAATAAGTTGCCTAAGACCTCACAGCTAGAAACCAAGAGCTGTAAAGGCTAAACCTTGGCTTCAGGACCTGAGTTTTCAGCTTTTACCATTCACAGACTCTCCATTAGTTGGAAATGAGCCAACCATACCTCATTTTCTTTGTGTACAAGACTTACTTGGAGTAGTGACTGCAGTTCTTTTCCTGTTCCCAAGTATGGAAAATCCATCTGTATAGCGAGAATGTTTTTCTGAAGGTTCCTTTGAATCTTCATTATCTAAATCCAAAGATACAGAACTAATGAACTTTGTTCCATGAAGTTGTTGATTTTTTTTTTTTTTTTGTCTTGCTATGTAGTTTAGGCTGGTCTTTAACTCAGCCAATATTCTTGCCTCAGCCACCTGAGAACTGAGATTACAGGTGTGTGTCACCATTTCTGGCTCATTAAGCATTAGTCACCTAAATAATAAAGAATTTTTAAAAACTTCTAAGAAATATTTGTAAACTGGGAATGGTGGTGCATGCCTGTAATCTTAGCACTATGGGAGGCTGAAGCAGGAAGAGTGTAAGTTTGAGCCCAGCCTGGACAAAATGGTGATAAAATCTTGTCTCAAAATAAAAACTGGGTTAGGGAATGTAACTCAGTTCAAGGCCTGAGTTCAATCCAGTATCTCTTTATCCCAATAAACCCACAGAAAATAAAGTTTGAAAGGTTGCAAGGTTTAATATGAAAACATGCCAATGAACTTTTTGCTCTTCATACATTTATGTAAGAAAATTCTTCTTTAAGAAAACACATTTATAGGCTGGGAAGACAGCCCAGGTACAGTGCCTATCTGGTAAGTACAAGGTTCAGAGTTCAATTCCTGGTTCCAAAAAAAGAAAACACATTTAGCTGTGCCCAGTGGTGCACACCTGTAATTCCAGTCATCCCAGATGAAATGGAGGGGCTGCAGAGATAGCTCAGAGGTGTAAGCACCTACCTGGCAAGCATAAGGCCCTGGGTTCATCCCCAGCCCCACATGCCCTGTGATCTTGGCCCCGAATGCTGGCACACACTGTGTCCCAGAACCAGGCATGGTGGCACACAGCTGTAATCCCAGCACTGGGGAAGCTGAGCCAGGAGGATGTCTGAAGTTCAAGATCAGCCTAGGGGCTACAAAAGTGAGCACAAGGCCAGATCAAACTGCATAGTGAGACCCTGTCTCAAAAAAGAAAAAAAAAATAAAAAAGAAATAGAATTTTAGGTTCAAGGCCAGCCAGGAGAATTCAGCCAAGACTATCTCAAAATAAAATTTATAAAGTACAAGTTACAGGTTGGGGATGTAGTTCATCAGCATAAGTGCCCACCTGGCAAGAGCAAGTTCTTGAGTTTGATCCCTAGAACAACAACAAGAAAAGTACTATAAGGTGGGTGTAGTGGTGCATGCCTAGAACGCCAGCATTTGAGACAGAGGCAAGAGAATTGCTAGGATTTTTTTGGGTCTGTTTTTAGTTAAAAAAACTAAAACATTATTTTTATTTTTGGTTTTGGTGCTGAGGACTGAACCCAGGGCTTCTACCTTGCTAGGCAAGCCCTCTACTGCTGAGCTAAGTCCCCAGCCCCTTACTAGGAGTTCAAAGCCTGCCTAAAATACAAAGTGAGACCCAATCCATCAATCAGTCATTAAAAAGTGTTATGGTATAGCACAATGGTAAGAGTATTTACCTAGCATGTGTGAGTCCTTGGGTTCATTCTCAGTACCACACATGGACAAAAAGAAATATAATCATGAGAAAAGGGGCACATATACCTGTCAGTCAGAGATCAGGAACAGCGCCCGTGTAACACAGAGTATATACATGAACATTAGTAGGCTAGAGAAAAGGTTAAGGCAGATCCTTCCTTGGGAAATCTGAGTAATAGGGTATCTGATAATCTTACTTTTCTTTTTGTCTGAAATTATATCATAATAAGTTCATTTCTTAATCTTCCAAACTGCTTGTCTCAACAGATAAACCTGACTGGCCCATCCTCCTTTTATTCTGGAAAAAGCTACCAAAAAAAAAAAAGAAAAAGTAACCAAGTCCTAGAGACCCTCATTGTCAGCTCTCATATTTCATCTTACTTTAAATCACCATTTAAAAATAGTTCTATGTCAGGCATGGTGGTGCATGCCTGAAATCACAGCACTCTGACAAGCTAAGGCAGGAGGATTGCAAGTTCAAGCCTAGCCTGGGCTATTTAGTGACCTCCTGAAATCCTGTCTCAAAATTAAAAAAAATAAAACAAGGACTGGTGATGTAGCTCAGTGTAAAGGCCATGGTTTCACTCTGTAGTAATACACACACACACACACACACACACACACACACACACACACACACCCTGAGACACATGAATCAAAATTCCCTATGGAAGCTTGTTAAAAACAAATTAGTCTGAGGTGTAGTACAATGGTAGACAGCATACTAAATGTGTGGCTGGCTCTGGGTTCCATCCCTACATTCCCAAACAACTTCTCCAGTCAAAAGAACAAAATTAACTCAGCAGATTCCCAAGCTGTGCAGTTGGCTAGAGGGACAAAAATGAGAGCTCTCCTGTCACCACGGAGAGATTAATGTTCCTATGCTTTCTGACACAGTTCTTTGTTTTTTTTCCTGATACACAGCCTCTCTGTGTAGTGCAGGATTATCTCAAATACCCTTTGATGACAGAGGCTGACAGAGGCAGGGATCAGGACAGTGGGCTGCAGGGCAAGCCCCACCAAGTAGGAAGAAGCGAAGAAGGTAACAGGGTCTCAGAGAAACATGGCTCTGCTGCCACCTTCTTTTGGGCTTCCAGCTCCCTGAATTGTGAGAGAATCAGCTTCTGTTCTAAGCTGTCCAATCAACATTTCAGCTGTTGCCCTCTTTTTTTTTTTTTTTTTTTTGGTGGAGCCGGTGATCAAACTCAGGTCCTTGAGCTTGCCAGGGAAGCACTTATTCCACTGAACCATCTCCCTGGCCCCTGTTGTCCTTTTTTTTTTAAAATGTGTGTGTGTGTGTGTGTGTTTGGCCAGCTCAGCCCACCAGGGGGCGGGGCTGGCTGGCATG
>NDGN011441483.1:0-15519 GCA_002564285.1 Tympanoctomys barrerae
GGCTCAGTAGGATAAGTGCTTGACTGGCAAATGCAAAGATCTGAGTTCAATCCCCGGTTCTGAAAAAAAAAAAAAAAGAAAAGAAAAGAAAATTAATTTAGCTGGATTTCCCCTTTTTGGCATGTCCTATAATCTTTTACATTAGTCTTATATAACAGATGAGCACTTTTATAAATTACTAGAATAATAGAATACAAATTATACTTGGCTTACCTTTAATAATTCTAGCAATTTATTAAAAAGTATATCCACTATACATATATATGCTAAAGTTTAATATATATATATATATATATATATATATATGCATAAAGTGCCAGTGAAATAGTTCAGACTAAAATGTCTGTTTAGGCAAGCTTAGCCAAAGTTGGGGAATAGGGTTCAATCACCAGCACCTCATGCTGCACCAGGCCTACCAGGGTAGGCTGAGCCCGACCAACCAGAGTCCAGGCATAGGGGCATACACCTATAATCCCAGCACTGAGGAGGCTGAAAATAGAAGGATCACTATTAGTCCAGGCTACATAGTGAAACCCTATAACAACCAAATACATTAAAATAAATAAAAACATAAATGCATAAATTGAGAATAAAGGAAAAACATAATTGCCTCACAATTGGCTTTAGAAGGAAAAGACAAATTGCTATAACTTCCCTCTCTTTTGAAATGTCTTTTTAGAAAACTAAATAATTATAGTATATCCACAATTAATGTCATCCTTACTGTTTCATTCAAATGTACAATAATATCCCATTTGTGTCAGTCAGGGTTTTGCGACAGGTACAGATACAATACAGAAGTACAAATGTATGAGAAGATCCAAGATTGGCTTACTATGGTCAGCCACAGAGCCAGAGAAAGAAGCTTGCAGAGGGCATCTGCACACTGGAGACCAAAGGATTCAGTTCGAGGTCTGGAGCCCACTGGAGTGTTCTGTGCAAGTCCATATCAGGATGCCTATGGATCTATGAAGGAAGGCTGATGAGTCTGCATCAGAAGGTTGAAGGATCCAAAGCAGAAGCCAAGAGTCTGTGCTAGAGCCAGGAGATGATATCCAAGCTGATGCAGAAGACTGGAGCTCTTCTGAGGAAGAATGGCACCTTCCATCCTTCCTTTTTCTTCTTTAAGTGATGAGTCACTCCAGTATAATCTCCATCCAAGGATGTGTAATTGCTGAGCCTATTAAGCTCTTAGATTCTCAAGTTGACACAATCAACCAACGCTACAACATTAAAAACTATAATTTTTGGTTAGGTAGATTTCCTGTTTATTCACATTTTTTGAAAAAAATGTATTTGTTTTTGCAATACCAGGGATCAAACTCAGGACCTTGCTGCTTATATATCGCTCTGGTCCTGTTTTTTATTTCTTATAAAATTAAAGATGGTCTGGTTGAATTACATAAGAAATTTTTAATGCCTAGTAAAATTTCCTCAAGTCATAAAAAGAAACAGAAAAAAATTGGATCTCTCTCCTCTCTCTCTCTCTCTCTCTCTCTCCATTCTGTCCCATTATTTGGATGGTATTTATATAAAAATAAATACCTATGTTTGCTCAGTGGAATTAAAATTATATTCTATGGTCTCTGGGGTCTTTCCAAAGAAAACTCATTGTTTCCTTTCAACCAAGGTTAATAGACACTTAAGAATACTAGCACAGCAGTTTTGAATTCTTTTTTTCCATAGATAATTAGTACTGAGTTCCTGATATTGCCCCTTTAAAGCATGAAATTTAATTGTTGATCAAGTGCAGGTTTTTTGGGAGTGCAACATTAGTTTCTGCTTTTATTTTATTTTTTGGATTAATCAATTAAATTTTAAAGGCTGGAAATAGTTCAAAAATACATATGTATTCCTATCCAAATCTTGCCATTTCCAGCTGCATCTGTATTACAGTATCCTGTTGGTTTTAGTGGTTCTTTTGTAAGACTACAACTCTAATTCTATGAGAAAAATTGTTTTAGTCTGTTATAAGCAACAATAAATGGGATTTATTCTCTCTCTCTCCTCTCTTTTCCTTTGATTTGTGAAGTCCTAAACTAGAACTTTTGGAACAAAACTGTCTAACTGTACTTATCATTTCATTCATCAAATGAAGATTTGCTGCATGTCTCTAGCTCAGCAATTTTCTAAGCTACAGATTAATTACAACCTCTTTCCACCAATTTGTTCCTACCTTGAAACTCTGAATACTTTCATTGAAAAGAATAGTTTAATTGTTTCCCCCAAAGTTTCATCTATTTCTTTATTGAATTTCCTTGAGTTTTAGTTCATCTGTTCTTTGGCTACAAGAAATTAGTTAAATTTGCCTTTTCTTCCCTGTTTCTCAAAACTTACACAATTTTTGTTGTTTTGCTAACTTTAGAGGTATTGATATGATACATGCTGGGGAGAGTTATTTTGGTATTTGTCTAAAGGTATAAATAAATACTGATATGTTCAATAATGAATTTCTCAATAACAAACATAAGGAATATAATTATTATTTCTCAGTCTAGAATCTACAAAGTAATTATTGTAACTTTGGTTTTGGTTATTTTGCTGGGCTTTTCAGAGACAAAATCATAGCCATGTGGGAAAACTTACCATCTTCATACAAAAATTTACTTGGATAAGACAGCAATTATAATTGTACGTAAAGTATGACAGAAAGTAAAATTAAAGAGATGATAGACATGGAAGGTAGAGGAAATTCTTTAGTTGTGTAGTTAAAATGTTAGACTTATTTTTGTAAGAATCACTATTCAGAAGACTTTTTTACTATAAAGAAAGTAAAATTATTAGCATAGAAAAGCAAGCTAACTAAAATAGATTTATCTGCATACTAGACAGAATTGCAGTAAATAATACTCTTCATTGTAGTTTTCTTTTTAAAATCAACTTTATTGAGAAACAAATAGCAATGAGACAGTTTCACAACAGGTTAGTAAGACAGTTACAATAACTAATACATTGCATGATGTAGTCTTCATAGTAGTTATTCATAGAAGAACGATTTGTACTAATAGTGTGTAGCTTTCTATTAAACATTTCTGCCAATATTGATCATCTAATCCTATTAAATGTATGTGTGCTTATTAATCAAATAAAGTTAAATATATAAAAGTAAAAATCAACTTACCTAAATATTATTTCAGAATTTTCTTAAATATCTACTTTTTGGACAAACCCCGGAAGGTAATCCATGATCCATAATTAAATAAAATAGTTCACTATAACACTAGAAACATCAATCAGAACAATCAGTCATGAGAAAGAAATAAAAGAAATATATAAAGGAAAACAAGAATATGTGATATATCAACCATTGTTGAATTCCTATTATTTTGTTTAGAGAAAGTCTGTATCTTTTCTCATGGTTGTTTTCACTGTTTTTTAAAAATCTCTTTTATAAATAAATAAATAAATAAATAAGTCAATTTGTCATTAGTAGAGATTACAAAAACCTTTCAAGGGAGAGTCCAAGAAAATCCACTGAAAGGATCCTGGCTCAGGAAAAAAAAAAGTCAGTGATGTGGTAGAATATAAAATCATGTGAGTTGTAAAAGGCTCATGTCAAAAAAAAAAGTAAATGATGTAGTAGAATATAAAATCATTACAGAAAAGAAAATCAATGGAGTATCTGTATTTTAAGAATGAGCCCACAAAGGAACTAAGGTAACAATATAATTCAAAATAGCATTAAGAAAAATTAAACACATAATAATTAACCTAATCAAGGAAGTAAAAATTATACTAATATAATAAAATACACATTCTTATAATGAAAATTACATTATTCTGAAGAAAGGGTTAGAGAAAACACAAGGAGATGGAAATATATACCCTGTTCCTAGATAGGTAAGGCCAATATTGCCAAACTGGCCATACTTCCAAAACTGGTATTCATCTTTAATGAAATCCTAATCAAAGTATCAGCATCACTGCTCACAAAACTAGAATAATAGTAAATTCACATGAAACCAGAAGAGACATAGAACAGCAAGAGCAATCCAGAGCAATAACAGCAAAGCAGGAGACATCGAAATCCCAGACTTCAAACTGTATTGCAACACTAAAGTGTTAAAAAAAAAAAAAGCATAGGCACTAAAACAGACATTAAGATCATTGGAACAAAATAGAAGCTTCAGAAATAACCCTAGGCAATTCAGATATCTGATTTTTGACAAAAGCCAGAAAATATACTGAAATGTGCTAGAAGAAGAACAGCCTCTTTAACAGATGGTGCTAAAAGTGTTGACACACATGGCAAACATTGAATCTTGATGTTAAACACAAGAGGGAGCCCCACAACCACACAACTAGGATTTTTGCTAAGAGCTAAGATCCTCTTCTAAAGGGTTCAGGAGAACAATGTGAAATATCGTACTCACTTTCCATACAAAGTTATGATGAAAGAAACATACCTGTGGAACCTCTCTATAGAAAACAAATGTGCCTGGGTAGTGAAAATGCTAGAAGTTCTGTCTAGATCTTTCTCTAAATAACATGTTGACCTGGCTGACAGTATCCATCTCAGACTACTGAAGGCAGACTTCAGTTTTTGTCAAAAACACAAACACTTCATTGAAAGCAGCAACCTTTCTTGGAGCAGGACACACCCACTCCCAGCGCAGCCCCAGACAATCCAACAGAGAGTTCTAGAGCTAAAATGACCACTCAGAGGTCTTCTGAGCTTTTCCCTGAATCCCTAGGCTTTATCAACCTGAGTCCATTCTCATGTAAGTGTGGTTTGCTCCAAGCAAGGCTGCTACTATGAACAAGACATCCAGATTTTAGACAAAACACCTGAATATGCAGTCAGCTGAAATATACATTAAACTTCACTTCTCTCTCTGCCAAATATGCCCTTCTCCATCCTTGCATTTATAATTTTTGCATTTATAATAAGCCTTGGAGTACCATGCTGTCTTCCGGTATGCTTGCCACAGAATACAGAGAGCAGAAGCTCAAAAGATATACACAAAGTATATGAGAACCATTTCCAAATATTACAAAATGAGCTCGAAGAAATATGAGGAACAGGAAACATGAAATAAAAGCATTATCAGAATTTTTAAAATTCAATCATGAGTGATTAGGGGAAGTAAATGTTGAAAATCAGGGATATATTAGAAAGCAGATAAAAATTAGAAAAATAATTTCATAAATAAAATCCAAAAAGAGAAAAGCAGGGCCAGGGATATAGCTCAGTGGTAGAAGCACCTGCCTGGTCAGAGCAAGGAACTGAGTTTGATTCTGGTATCAAAAAGAAATCACAGCAAGAATCAGTGAATTACAACTAAAGTAACAATGAATAGGTAAAACATAGAATACTGTGAACACTTCATTTCTTACTCCCTGCTCTCCAACAGAGCTTTTCATTTTATTGAGCAAACCTCTAATTTGCATCAGTTCTCCACAGAGTGGTTCTCTTGTTCCCTACCTAGTTGCTGAAGGCTGGCAGTCACCCTGGGGCTGAATGCCGGAGGAAAGGCTGGTGATGCCCCATGATGTGAAGACAACCAAATCTTCAGCTTTGAGTGCACTCTGCAGAAAGGCCTTGGCCGTCCTGTGCTTGTCTCCAGCATAACACATCCCTGTTGTGATTGCCCTGAAAGGAAACCTCCAGTTTTATCTGGGCGTGGAAGAAATGCAGAGCAATGTCACTCTAGCTCTAATGGAAAACTGCAGTCTATTGCTGGTCTGTATATTTCTTGATACTGGGTGATGAGTGAGGTACAGCCACTGGACTGTACATGGAAAACAGTGCTTATAGAATTTGATATTTCTGAAACACACAGGCAGACAGCTATACACACATGTGGAACACAACATAATTTCTGAGTTCTCATTTTTCTGGTAACCCATGTTTTGTGTTGTAGTGTATTTTTATTTAATAGATAAAATTATATATATATATTATATTACAATACTGTTTTGAAGTATATACACAGTGCTAGATGATTGAATCTAACAAAGGTTTCATTTCACAGTTATCATTTTGTAGTGAAAGAATATTTGACATTCACTCCTTACATCATGCAACTCATTCTTTTATATTTTATTAAAGTGGGGCTCCTTATTCAGACACTGAACCAATCTAGGTGACCCGATTGTAAGAAAATATCCAGAGATACTTGTGTGTTGGAAAGTAGGTTACTTCTGTTTGTTCTCACCCTTCACACAGGTGTAAACTCTTTTCTTGTGCTTAGAACTATGTCAATTGTTTTCTGTCACTTTGTGCCCTCCTCCTCATCTTTATGATGAATGCTGCTGTTTTTTTCTTTTTCTTTCTTTCTTTCTTTTTTTTTTTTTTTTGCCCTACTTCAGTTATATTTGTACAAAGAGCACAGGAGGACAACAGCCCCCAAAGATGGCACCCCAAGGGGCCACACCAGTCCTTCTGTTTTTACATCAGTAAATAAGAGGCTTTTACTGTGGAGCCTTGACGGGGGCCTGGGTATCTTTGGAGGCCTGGGCACCTTTGGGAGCAGGAGCTGGAGCAGAAGTGGAGTCCTGGCTGGAGCTTGGGTCTTTGGCCGGCAAGGCCTGTGACCCTTGTCAGTGTGGGCACAGATACACTTCCCAAGCTTGGCATGGGCAATATAGGCAAGTCAAGCAAGCCTGTGGTTTACTCCCTCTGGAATGATCTTAAGATTGACTTTCTTGGGCTTGATAGCCTCAGCGCATGCCCTCATGGCCTTGTCATGTTTCCTTGAATATTCTTAAAGCCCTTCTTGCTGTGCTTCTTCAAAAATTTATGTTCCTAAGGAACCTGGGATCTACCCCCTTCAGAGATTCATATCTTTGTGACCGAGGTTTCTTGATGCCATTTCTATGCCAATTTGAGGACTGGTTGTGCATGGTGGTTCTTGGACTTGGCCATAAATGCACTGTAATCCATAGTGACCAAGTGCCTGGAACCAGAAGATGAAAATCTGTTGTTTTTCATTGTGCACTATCATTGTAGTGTACTTAAGGGTAAATTATATGTTTAGTAAATCTGCAAAAGTTCTGTTTACTACTTACAAAGACGACTCCATAACAAATTCATAAGTTAATATTGTCATAAATACAATGCATATCCAACAAAACAAATATACTAAAGTATGTGTGATAAAATATATAATGTAAATTTAAATTTAAAATACTGCAGTAAAAGGTACTCTACATTACTGTAAATCTGTTTTAAAATATTTCGGTTCAGCTTAGACACACTTATTCCATTTTCTTGTCACTTTCTAAAACATTTCCAGTTGTTGATGAATGGTTTCATGAAGCATGATCAAAAATGAGGTGAACACTGCTGCTGAACACCCTGCAGCTTAATGTCAGTCTCATGAAATCCTTATGCTGTAACCGTGTCCACTTTCTTCACTGTGTGACCTATGGATTTTCCTTAAAGCAAAAAAGACTACGAAAGTATGTTTTAAATTAATTCAAGACATCAAAACTGAAGTGAAAACAAAACTAAAAACATAAAAAGAGTTTCAAAACTGCTCCAGAAAATGGCAATAATGATCGGATAATATTTGAAGGAAGCCGGAGAATTTTGAAGGAAATTAATGACAATGTGTGTCATGTTGTAATAATTTTTCAAGTTAAACATTTACTATAGTTTTTCAATCATACTGCATTAAATCCCCAAATTTTCTACTCAACATTTAAAATACACTTCAAAATAAAATTCACAAGTCAATATTACTGAAAATATAGTAAACAAATCCATAAATCTAAGTTCAGCAACATGATTCATTACAATGAGATCAAGACAATTCATCTATATGTAAAATAAGTAATGATGTAAGATAAGTAGAAATGTTTAACTAAATTAATCTGATAAAAATCAAGACAATATCTACACCACATTTTGGAAAGTTTTTCATTAGGCAAAATTCTGAATAAACCAATAATAAAATTTAATTATAACAATAGAGCTATATCAATCAGGTTGGCTCATTAATACCTAACAAAAATAAAATAAGTATTAGGAGTTGTTAGAATACCAGCAAGATATTATCCATTATAATAACACTGTATTTCATAAAAAACTATTTTGTCAATAAATGAGTATTGCATTTATGTGGTGAAAAAAAGACCAGACAAAATAATTAAAGTGATGAACCATGAATTTAGAAAAGTTGTAATGACAGGAATGTCTCAATTATTTAATAGACAATAAATGAAATTCTCTCATCTAAGAACTGAAGAAAAGGAAACTAGATTGCAAATAAACATGGTATGTTTAAAACCTAAAAAACATTATTTATGATTCTTTGCATTTTAATTTGAAAGTCTAAGAATAACAAGGGAAATACAGTTACACTACACGCTCAAAAAGAAAATAACACGTAAAATATTAACATAAAATTTATTTATGATCCTTTAAAAAGTGTACTGGTGAACTGAAGTAGTCAATCTAGAAGACTGCACCCAACTTCAAGTGAAGTGTGTGAAGACCAGGGTAGAGAACTAAAATAAATTCAGGTTATCGTCATCATAGGTGTCCCAAAGATCTATGAACCTGAATTCACCACATGGAATGAGATAGAATCTGTGAAAATCCCACAGGAAGACATGAGCTGAAAAAAAGTGCAATTATAAAAGCTGAATAGATCTGAAATATACATTTTGTGGAATCATTAATGTTCAATTAGAGAAAGCTGCTTTCCCTCAGACATTTCAGTGAAAGAATTTCCACACAAGTGAAAGATAGGAGTAGTTGATCCCTAAGCCCCTTCTCCTTTAAATGTTAGGTAATCTGATGATAAATTTGAAGCTAGGTAATTCCTTCTTAATAAATTCAGGATGGAAGCCCATATTTTCAGCCAAGATGAGACAGGAGGCTTGAACCTTCTTTTCCATTCATTTATACAACACATTTTCTATGTTACTTAACAAATGACTAAAAGAAGTAAAGTTATCTTGAGGATTTTCTTTGAGATTCTGCATGAAACACAGTCCTAGCAAAAATGAATAGAACTCACTCAATGTAGTTTCATGTTTTACAAATGTATGTTATTTATTACATACAAGCAAAACTCCTGTGAAGTAAAACAAGGTGTATTTTACTATTCCTATTTTCCATAAATTAAAATTTAGATACAGAAGAGAATAATAGATTAACCAAATACCAAATCTACATATTTGATTGTTTGAATCAGAGTGCTCTTTTTTGTTTGTTTGTTTGTTTTTGCATTAAGGACATGGTGCACAGGGTCTCACTGCATAGATCGGACTCATAGCGATCCTCCTGTTTACAGCATCCCAAGTGCTGCGATTATAGGTGCAGGCTACCAAGCCCAGTCTCAATCTCCTTCTTAGTGTGTCCCAGGGGCGTGGCCAGCACAACACAGTAGGCCAGGGGATTGAATTCCCAACCTTTGCTTCTGTCTAAACAGGTACTTTAATGTGCTGAGCTATTTGCCCTGCCTTTTTTTGGGGGGGGGGCTGGCTCAGACTGCCTTAAGGGCAGGTCTGGTAAGGTACATGGAGCTGGGGATAGAACCATGGTCCCCTGTGCCTGACTGGGTTTGCTGGAGCAGGCACTTGAACAACTGAGCTAACCCACAACCCCCAACTGGTCTTGAACTAACTAGATGGACTTTTTTTTTTTTTCAGTACCAGAGATTGAACTCAGGACCCTGTGGTCACCAGGCAGGTGCTTATTCTACTGCGCTGTCTCCCCAACCCAACTGGTTTTTAACTCGCAGTGATTTTTCTGCCTCCACCTCCCCCTGAGTTCTGAGATCACAGGAGTATGCCACCATTCCTGGAAAGTTCAATTCTTCAATTATCTAATTATTAGTGTGGTAACATTATTCCCTGACCTATTATAATACTAGATCAAAGCCACAATCCTACCAGAAACCTAATTTGAAGGTAGACATCAGATATTTGTGATAAATTCGAGTATAGTAAGGGATATAGAACAAGACAAATATAAGTAAAGAAATGAGGGCTATGAAGACCTTTTTGAGAACTATAAAACTAGGCTGAGACTAGAAATACCCTTCATTGTCACATACCTTATAGTTTGCCATATGGTTTAGAACAAAATATTACTACCTCTTATCTACATAGGAAAACATCAAGTTCTAAAATTTCAAACAACTCAGCCAAGGCCACACATAGATAGATGACACACTCTCATAATTTAAATAATCTCATACACGATTAGTTTAAATATATAAATCATCTGAAAGTGTTCTAATTATAAAGCCTTAGAAGAAAATCCAGTCCTGCCAATCACTTTCTGAATGGCCAGCTGTACATCTTTGTTCCTGAGGCTGTATACCATGGGGTTTAACAGTGGGGTGATGATGGTATAGGTCACTGTCACCAGCCTGTCTTTGCCTGTTGTATATTTGGCTGAAGGTCGCAGGTAGACAAAGGATGCACAACCGTAATGGACGATGACCACAATGAGATGGGAAGCACAAGTGGAGAAGGCTTTTCGCTTGCCTTCAGCTGATGGGATCTTCATGATGGTGTGAACAATGAAGCCATAAGATATGCAGATGAAGAGCAAGGGGACAACAAGCACAAGAACCCCACAGATGAAGATGACCAGTTCATTGATGTAGGTTTCAGCACAGGCAAGACGGATGACAGGTGAGATATCACAAAAGTAGTGATTGACTTTGTTGGAACCACAGAAAGGAAGGCTGAAGACTAAAGTTGTTCCCACCAAAGATATTAGAAAGCCACTAATAATACATGTTGCTGCCAGCTGTCCACACACTCTCCAGCTCATGAGAATGGGATAATGCAAAGGCTGGCAAATGGCAGCATAACGATCGTAACCCATGACTCCCAGAAGCAGGCAATTGGTGACAGCAAATCCAAGGAAGAAGAACATTTGAGTGGCACAACTCATGAAGGAGAGTGTCCTCAGTACAGAAAGCAGGTTGATGAGCATCTTGGGCAGGATCACAATAGTGTAGAAGATCTCAGAAGTGGAGAGAACACCTAAAAAGAAGTACATGGGTTTGTGGAGGCTCTGATCCAAGTGAATGACTGAAATGATGGTGATATTTCCACTCAAGATGATCAAATAGAGGCTGAGAAAGGCCACAAAGAGGACAAGCTGCAATTCCCCAAGGCTGGAAAAACCCAGCAGTAGGAACTCAGTGACAAAGGAGGAATTGGCCATGAAGACTAGATCCCATGGAATAAAGCCAATGTGATCAGGTCCTGAGGCTTTGAAAGTAAGGAACTGGAATTTTACTCTCAGAAATTAGCTATGTCAGCCTTGTTTAAAAAAGCAAAAAAAGTGAAATGGAAGAGAAATAAAGGACTGTTAATTAAGCAGAAATTATTCCAAATAGGTATATACCCATGCTGCTATTTTTCTGTCTCTGATTTTAGTGTGAATGTGAGAATTGCTGATGTGAAAAAAATGCCACTATTGGCTCAAATAAATCTATTACTTTTATGCATGATCCCCACTTGATTTTTCCAGAGTTCTAATCCTCAAGAATCCTATATCTATATTAATTATTATTTTGACATTTTATTCTGACTACTTATATATGTAACAGCATCCACATCTGAGGATTCCCTCCTATACACATATCCTTCCTACAAATTGCTCATCTAAAAAAACTCAATAATCTGTCTTTGCATTTTTTGTCCTTAGAGAACAATGATTCCCTTCCACAACTAATTGTCTACCCCATTTTCATGAAGTTATCTATTAAAATCAAAATTTAAAACTATTATTATTGTTTAAGAAGTAGCTTTATGATTCCTCCACAGACTCTTATCAGATGTTAAATTGGATTTCTCTTTACAGAAAACATATAGCTAGAATAATTTAGTGTGTCATCAGTAGTCATCAGTTGCCCTATTTTGTTACATGCTTTACCTTTGTTATCCCTGATTGAGGGGGCCAACAAACTGTAACTCAGGATCTGTCTGTGAATGCCTGAATAGGGAGGCTCACATCCTGTACCTACACTAAGGTCTCTGATACAGTTATAGCTGCTAGATTTCATATATCTTAATGGGAAAATTTTATCCACTTCTCACATTCAACTCATCATTCACCTGGTTTCTATACACAAATAAAAAGTTTCATAATTCTCTTACAAAAACTGTAGATATCTAAGTCATGTTTAAACTCACCATTGTATCATCCTCCCCATACATTTTTTTATCTGAAATACCTTTAGAATATCTCTTTTTTTCTTGTTTTATGTAATAAATGAACTCTTCCCTGTATTATACAAATAACTCTCTAGATTAGCTCTTCTCATTCTGAATCATCTCCCTAATAACAACAAGTTGCTTTTCTACAGTCCAAATTCAATCCTTAAAAACAAAACTAAGTAAACCTCAATTGTCAATAAAATATTCTAGGTCCTGCATAATTTTTCCAAATTTTTCACTTAATATGGAAATAGTTTTGATTCCTCTACATATACGGATTCAGAAACATTTTAGAATTTAAAAATTCTGACCAGTCATGTCATTTCTTGTACTACTTCCAACATTTGGAAGTATCCCACCTTTTATATTTTTTCTTTCAATTCTGAGGTTTGCTTACAATTTTTAATTTAATAAGCCATACTCATGAAATCCTCCCTATAGTCTCACAATCATGTATATCACTTTATCTGGGTTTCCACTGAGATCACTAGAATATTTGCTTTGTCATTATTAATATTTATTTTTGATTCTATGAAGTATAAATTGTTTGAAAGATTTTTTCATCCTAAAAGTTTGAAGCAGAAAGTTAACATTGTATGGTAGATTACAGTCCAACTAATTGTTATCATTCACTTTTCTACTTAGACAAAAATTGTATAAAACTCTGAAATTTGACCTAAACAAAGAACTTAACTTCCATTTCTAGATATCTTTTAATTATCTTATAATGTAATTTATAAATAACGAATATAGAGTATTCCTCTGGCTATGCAAAGTCTCCACTAGTGTTCTCTCTGAGACACATCTTTCTGCCTTTTCACCTTCCCTACCTCCATTCCCTTACTCATAACTAGCAGTAAGCAGATAGCTAGCATATGGGAAAATTCAAGTGTTTAATTTGACAAGCAAATAAATTAGTCAACTACCACTAAAACAAAGTCCTTAAACAGAAATAATAATGTCATATTCCTTCAAATTAAAGTTCCAGTGCCCTGTGGCAAACAGGTGTTTTTCATTCTCAGGCACTTCCTGGAAGTTTCTGCTAGGGTTCCTAAGTGAAACTTGCTTGCTGATTACAGTGTGGGAGGGGGCTTCCTCACCTTTCATGAACATTTTAAAATCAGTATAAGAAAACTTTCTCCCCAGCAGAAGTCTTTTCTCCATGGACAGACAGGATATTGCCTCAGTGACTTTCATCAGTGGTCTTTCTTTTTTTTACAACAGTTATGACCTCAATGTTAGGGCTGATAATTGAGCTCTTCATCTACCTAGAGAACTAATTACCATCCTGTGCTTGGTATTTGTCCATAACATTTCTAATTAGCAAGGATAACTATGATGATTCCCTATATAAATTAGCTGGCCAAAGAGAAATTCTTTTCTAATCACCATCAGGATTAACTGTCTTCCTCTTAGAAATTCTCTGAGCTCTCATTAGACAGTGGAGCTTTCCTGGGCACCATTTGATAAGACAGACATCAATGAAATTGCATTATTTAGGTTTTCCTACCAAATACCTCTGGACTTTCATTCTGAGGTTAGATGAAATCTTAAGCAAAGCTATACCACACTTCCACTTCTGAAAGTTAGAAGAGAGTAATAAAGATATGATAGTTAGAAGTCAGAATATAGAATGGCAGAGGCTGCATAAATCTCTAAAGCACAGAGGACAAATGTTTGTTTCTGAAATACAGTGTAAGTTGGGTAAATATTTAATCAATAAATATGGAAATTAGAGTTGTGGAGAAAAATATGATACTTTATAGGTACGTATTTAGTAGTCCCTTATCCTACTCCTTAGTTCAGGTTGTATGTTGATGTTGTTGACAGTGACAACAGACTCTTGGGCTAAAGGATGGAGCACATTGTAGACACTCATGGCTAGCTCAATGAGAGGCATGTGTGAACACTTTCTTGTGTGAGTTATGCCAGAGATGAAGCAGGGATGGGAAAATAGATCAAAAGCCTAAATGATTAACTAAAGTAATTTTGGTGGCTTCTTTACCTTTGAATATATTAGATATTTAGAAAATGGGTAGATCCTCAGAAAACACTTTGCTGACAAGACTCAACACAGGCTTTATCCTCCAGAACTCCAGAAATTAAAGGTAGCCAAACTTCAAGTCTCACCTTATGAGATGGAATGTGTGTCTCTTTTCCTTGCATGTAAGTAGACTGAATGATAACTTTGAGCAGCATATTTATAGCCATAGTGAAGTATCAGCTTATATTCCATGATCTCTAGAATTTGTCAGATTCAGCCTCCTCAGTTTTGAAATATCTTGTGTTTTTTCATTAGCTCTCATGTTTTGAGCAAGTGAGGTCATTGCTTAGATAATCCATGTGGGATACTAAGGCTGCTACTCAACTGCTTCAGTATAGCATACAAACAATAGCATATGTGGATTAACTAGATACAAAGTGAACAATCTTAGAAAAGGAACTTTGCACCATGCTTAAACTTTACATGTCTTGTCTACATAGAACACATACAAGCTAATGCCACTGAGTTTCTGCCAAAATTTCAGATTGACATGAAAGATAAATGTTTTTTGCTAATTTAAGGAACTAAAGTTCCATGTAATTTGCTTTGTAGCATCATATAATGATATTAGAATTTTGGATTTAAAGGGAGGATGTGGTTTTAATTGAACCAGTTTTACTGAGTTTGAAATTGGTAGTATAGAGAATCTGCAAATATTTGAAGTATCTGTTATTGGGACATGGAAGGACCATGATGATTTTCCTGGTAAGAGTTTAAAGGGCAAAGGAAAGTTATGGAGTTTGGTTAAAAAGTGATGCTTATTATTACCCACTGAAGGAAAGTTTGACAACACTGTGTGATAGCATAGCCTATAAAGTAAATTTAAAAAAAATTAATACATGGTTATTTCCATGAAATTTCTACTGAGTCAAAATAAAATGCCATTCATGATAAAATATACAGAGGGCTGAACAAGAGTGATTAAAGTTTTCATAAGAATTTAGAGAGACTATAAAGAATGCAGATCTTGATAGATTAGAAATAAACATATTTCTCAATCACATCTCCCAATAAAATATCTCAATACTCAGATGAAGAAATTTGAAAGATAATATATGAAAAAAATTATTCAACATCATTGATTGTTAGAGAGATGCAAATTAAAACACTAGAATCCATTTCACCCCAATAATTGTTACCATCAAGAAATCAACCAATAAATAAGGCTGGAGGGTCTGAGAGGAAAACAAACTCTTCTCCGCTGTGGGTGGGAATGTAGACTGATGAAACCACTGCAGAAATCAGTGAGAAATTCCTCAAAAAATTAGCACTAGAGGTCCCATTTCACCCAGCTATTCCATCTCTGGGTATCTTCCTGGAGAATTAAAAATATCATACCA
>NDGN011441485.1:0-16570 GCA_002564285.1 Tympanoctomys barrerae
AATAAATAAATAAATAAATAAATAAATATAAATAAATAAATATGTCAATAAAATATACTTCTTAATACATAGACTGGGGAGTGAGGAGGCAAGGGGAGAGTGGCAGATTTTACTCAAAAGCTTTGGCACTAATTGAACTTTTCACAATAAATTCTATCAGTTGTATTATAAAAGGATTTAAAGATTCTTGAAAGAATGTTCAAACTGCTTCATTGTAGTGACTGTAAATGTCTGCCTCTTAACACAGGAAGAAGAGGGTGCTTTTAAAGGAAAAAAGGGGAAAAGTCCTGAATGCAGTGTTTATGAAGTAATGTTATTAGAGAAGGCATGATACAGAAGATCATGACCCAAGAGAAGCTGGAGATTCTTAAGAACCTCACTCTTCAATAAGCAAATGGACTAGAAATACACAGGAGTTGAACTTCAGCATTTTGAGAAAGGACAAAAGCACCATATACAATAAATGATTCTAAGAAAAATATCTGTTTTAAAGTTCAGACCTCTCCTCACTCCCAGTCAGCATACCATCCCTGGTCCTTGGGTGATCCTGTACCCAGCAGTACTCCATCTCTTCATCTTACATCCTTCTCATGGATACTCTCATGGAGACATTCACTGGGAGGAAACTCATCTCTCTTTGGAGTCCTAAGGTTCATATCAACAGCCTGTCATCTCCCCAGTTGGGTTGAAGAAAGTGAGAAAAATATAAAAAACAATAGGTTCCATACATCACAGCTTAAAGCAAAAATCTAACATAGTAATCATGCAAATGAATGTCACAACCCAGGCTCATAAGTGGCCTGTTAGTCATAGTTCCTGACTATGGAGAAGTTAGCACTGCCAAACCACTGTCAATGTCCTACACAGATATAAGAATGCTAGGTTGGCTCTCCAGATCTGAAGGTTCCACATCATATACTAAACCATCTATTGGTTGAAAATGTTGAAGAGAGTGACTGTATCTGGGACAGTGTGTGCAGCTAGCTCAGTGGTAGGGTATTAGCCTACCATGGACAAGGCCTTGCACTTGTTTCCTAACATACTGTTTGTACTGAATATGTGTAGAACTTTTTTCTCACCAATATTCATTAAATAATACAATATGATAAGTATTTATATACAATCTACACTGTCTCAGGTACTATTGGTAACACAAACATAAAGTACACAGAGAATATGCATATGTTACACAAGGAGCATGAGTATTTGCCCTGGATTTGAACCTCCTCAGGAGCCCCTGGAACCAGTCCCCAGCAAATACCAAGGGAAGCAAAGTGGGATGGTGAAAACAGTATGGATTTGGAGACACACAGACATCTCTGCCCCTTAATAAATGTGTGACCTTGAGCCATTTATTCTAATCATCTCCTCCCTCACCTGGAAAGGTGAATTAATAAATCCTTTCTTCTCTGCTCCCACAGGATGAGAAGAGGTATGCACTATGCTAACTAATGTGACATAATTACTCCACCTATATTCCTTCATTAAAGACTAAAGGAAAACCTCCTTTTTTTCCTATTGTGAAGAATAGGGAATCCTACCTCATCCTTTTAAATTCTCTCTCAATGGCAAGTTAACATAAATAATATCAAATTTCTATGCTTAGGGAGTTTTTGCCAGCTTGCTTCAGTGTGACTCACTGGCCCATCCCTTTTGAGAGGACACATTCCTATTACTCAGCTTCAAATAAAAGGGGCTGAAAATAAATATCAAAATGTAAATATAGATTGCCATAAAAGCTCTTCAGAATTTTGTAGTAAGCAATAACAAAAAGATTTTCTCAACATTTTTATATTCATTCTATTTATGTCTATCTTTTATAGATTTTTGTTGAATACATAAATGTTACCAATAATAAATACACAGCACTTTCCACTGTTTATTACATACTAGGTGTTTTTCTTTTCCTAAATCAAAACACTTAGAACATAAGTGTCATCCCAAGAGACACAGCTTAAAGATGGCATGGGATTACCTTAAATTCTCAACATTTTCACTGATTTTCTTTTTTCATAATGAAAATTGTTTTGCCAACAAAAGTTGTATTGCCTTATTGGCAAAAGACAAATTACTAATCAATGTAGGACCAAAGTATTAAAAAAAATCAATATAATTCAAATGGCCAGTTATCTTCTACCTTTAGGCACAGACTTTCTCCTTTGAATTTTATAAAATAGTCCCTTCACCATCCATTTAAGGAAAGCATCTCTGGGTGATGTCTCTCCCTTCAATTCTGGGCTTCTCTTCTCAGTTAGTATGCTCCACATTCTGATACCTTTATGGCCTTACTCTGCTGGCTTTCACCCCCAGTGTTCCTCAGTGGCTTGCACCTTTAGCCACGCTTTAGGTCTTGGTACCAGCTAGAACTTTCTTCTACTGAAATCTCTTTCTCTTTCATAAAAGGTTACTTATTGTGGCTTCTCATGGCTTTACGTCAACTACCTCAATACTGAATACAGTCAAAGCTTTCAATCTGTTGACTGAGCTCCCTATTTTACATACCTATTTTTTCCTTCTCCTAGTGGGTTTTCATCCTCCACTACTCAACCCAATCCCATGATAGATACTTCAACAGTATTTCCACCACTGTTCTCTGTACACCATTTCTATCCATCATCTGTGTCTGTCCCACACAAGTTGCCATTCCTAGTACTGGAATGCCAAACCTGACAGAAGGAGACACTGGAACTCCCTCAGTGAACTTTTATTCATATCTATGTTTTTGATATCAGCTGAACCTCAGCATATTTAACATCAGTTTTTTGTCTTGGTCAATTTGCTATTGAACATCCATTCCTTGTAGATTTATATCATTGGTTTAGGAGATTTCTTTCCTATTTTTTATACCTTAAGACAATCTCAAGCTTACAGAAAACTTCCGAGAATAGTGTTAAAAACAGTAGAAAAGTAGAGTGAACTGTGGTGCTAATTAAATCCGAGCACCTTGGTACGTGGCATAAACATTCTAATTTGGTCCTTCAGTCACCCACCTCCTGCCCATGTCACATGCTGTCACATTGCCTTCTGGGCTTGCCTGCCTGTCTCACCTGGCTATACCTTTCCTGCTCATTTACCTCACATTGAAGTGTTCTTTTGATTTTATTCTTAGCAAACTCCTACTCAGCCTTTTTTAGACTACAATTAGTAATAAATATTAATTGTAAAGATTAATAAGTTTAACTGTGACAACTATATAGTATATATCTAGCACCTCAATCATCTCTGCATTCCCTCCAGCATCGTGCTCCCTCCCTCCTCTCCTCCTACCCCACCTCCTTCTGTCTCACTGATAATCTCTCTTCTTCCAATGTATTGTCAGGTTATTTATTTGTGTTTGGTTTCTATGAGGCAAAAAAGAGACAAAATATGTGAAACTTGCCCTTCTCAGTCTGACTTATTTCTCTTAATATAATGTACACCAGTTCCATCAGTTTTTTCCATAAATTACATGATTTCATTCTCCTTTATGGTTGAATAATACTCATATCATCTATATGTATGTATATATATATATATATATATATATATATAACACATATCTCATATTTTTCAACCATTCATCTGTTGATGGGCACCTAGGCTGACAGCACATCCTAGATATTTGAAGAGCGCTCTAACAAGCGTGTGTTACACATTCCACTCCTCATAGTTTTGGAAGGTTTTTACATAAAATACAGATCTGTTATGATTTCCCAGCATGAGTTTTTCCTGTCCTCACTTAGCAACCATTTTGGCTTCCTTTCTCCTTGAAGTTCACAAGCAAGCTTGACCTCCAAATTCTGTTCCTGACCTTGTACCATCCATCCTACAGTCCTCTTTTTCCTTTTCCAGAAACCCTGTTGCTCCTTATCCCGAAGAGTGACTGTGCATTGCTTTCTACAGTCTTTCCTGCACTAGCATGGCTAGAAGCCCTTCTCAGCTTCTGGAGTCTTTTCCTTGCCTTCATTATGGGACACTGTGCTGCACCGCATCACAGTGCTACTGCCATTCCTCCCCTGGGCAAAACATTCAGTATATACTCAGGGAAGGAAGGAAGAAGAAAGGAAGGAAGGAAGGAAAGAAAGAAGGAAGAGAGGGAGGAAAGGAGGGAGGAAGGGAGGAAGGAAGATGGGAAGGTGTTTCTCAATTAGGAATCTCAGCTGCAAGTTCTCATGGCTTCCTAGGTTTAACAGACCAAATGCTCTCAATCAGGTGTGATGACACACACTTGTAATCCCGCTACTTGGGAAACTGAGGCAGGAGGACTGCTGTGAATTTGAGGGCAGCCTAAACTACACAGTGAGGCCCTGTCTAAAAAAACTAAATACAAAATAAATGCTCTAAAAGAAGTACGTGAAGGGACAGAGAGATAGCTCAGTGGGCTAAAGCATCTGCTTAGGCAAACTTAGACAACTCAGGGATCATGGTTCAATCACTGGCACCATATGCCATGCCAGCCCCATCCCTAGGGCAGGCTGAGCCAGCCACACAGTCCAGGCCTAGTGGCACACACCTTTAATGCCAGTGCTGGGGAGGCTGAGAACAGGAGAATCACCACAAGTTGGAGCTGTGTAGTGAGACCATGTAATAGCCAAATACATTAAAATTAATTAAATAATTAATTTAAAAAGAAGCATATGAGCATGTCCAAGCTGTACAGAAAAGGAGGGGCTCTTGGAATCACCTTTGGCAGAAGCATGATACATAATTTTCTACTATGTTCTCTTGGAGTTCTGCATAAGGTAGGTGCAACTAGAATGTGTTATAAGCAATATAATTTTAAAGGCTCTAATAAAAGAATACATTGTTTAAAATATCTTTTTTTGTTGATTTTCACACTGCCTAAAATACTTAACACTAAAATCACTTTATAGCTTCAAAAGATCCCTACAGAGATTTATCTGAAAAGATTAGAGTCATAATGACTAAGAGCCACTTGGGACAGAGTAAGTTCTTAAAAGAATAGGTATAGAATACATAAGTTTTGATGTAAAACAGGAAGAGATTATTTAGGACCTGGCCCATTGCTAGTGGAAACCACACTCAGGACCAAGCAGGGTGGCCTTGAGGCTGGGCAAGGGCTGTTTGCATATCCTGAGAGAGGTACTGAGCAGATCCTGTTTCCTGCTGCTTCCTCTAGGAATATATGATCTTGCTAGGAGTGCTACCCCATCATGATTGCTTAATGCATGCAAAGCCCACGACAAAACCTTCCCTCTCTGCATATGTGCTTGTTTATCTGGATACAGAGAAGTGTATATACTTTATGTATCTTTCAGCTTTCCTGCCTATTGCAAATTCACTGATGAGAGACAGAAGTCTGATGACTGATGACAGTGGAGCGCAGCCTGAAGGGAGGATGGGAGCTGTCACTGAAGAGCAAAGCCTTCTCAAAGGGCTGTTTGATGGCCTCCTGCCTTTCAGTGTACAGTGAGGTACCAAGTCCTGTGGATTTTACATAATTATATTTTACATAATCATATTTTACCACTATGGGTTATTCTGAGTCTTTCTTAAACTTCACAGAAATAGGATCAAAAAGTTTAAATCCTTTTGAGACTGATTGACAACCACAGTTATAGTGTAGTAATCATCTTCAGCTTGCACTGTAATACACCCACACCTTAGGAAAGCCCTAATGCTTTTCCAGGTGCTATTTCACAGGTATAGCTGCATTTTGGCTCGAGAGAGACCATTCCAGGAAGATAAAAGGGGCAGAACATGTATAAAAGTCTCTTGGCTGCCACCTACTCTCTTGCCTGTCCTTCTACAGCTGCAAGGAAAAGTGTGCAAGAAGAAAAAAATGCTGTTCTTGGAGGTTGTAGGGAAGATCTAGAAATTTCTGATGGTATCACCTGAAGCACAAAGAAATTCGATAAGACAAGTCAGTGGGTTTTGTTTTTCTAACTAAAACTGATGGAAAAGTAATATAAAACTATGATAACTAATGTGGGTTTCTTGCTGGTTGTTAGCAAGTGAGAACAAGAGGCAAACACAGCGCTACTAGGCCCAAGGTTCACTGCATGAGACAGAAGGAGGAGAGCCGGCGCCTAGGAATGAAGAGATTCCTGCCTTTCCTTCAACTCACCCCCATGTTCACAACTTCATTATTATGTGTTAATATATTTCACCACTATTTCTTGGTATTGTCTTACTTTTTTATGTATTTTAGGACAGGGTCTACAGGGTCTAGCTGTGCAGATCGCACTCATAAATGATCCTCCTGTTTACAACCTCCCAAGTGCTGGGATTGCTGGCGCGTGACCCCATGCCCAGTCTCAATTGCCAGTTTAGGACGCCCCAAGGGTGGGACCCGCACAGCAGGCCTGGGGACTGAATTGTCAGGCCCTGCTTCTGCCTAAGCAGGTGCTTTAATCCGCTGAGCTATTTGGCCAGCCCTGTCTCACTTTTTAGTAATCATTTAATTGTACTTTCATTTTCTACTTGTCCATGGTAGTCAAAGAAGTCCCTCTCCCCACCCCCAGACAGCAGCTTCTTAAGGATATGTTCTAGTAAGAAGTCTTTAACATTCATGTGTTCATTATCTACTTTATTTGTTATGCTCAGTGTTCTGTGTATAGTCTGAGAAATGTTTATCTAACTCAAAGCTGTCATGATTTCCCAGCATGAATCTCTCCAGTTATTATTTTTTTAAAGAAAACAAGAACTTTTACTTTTAGTCTGTTAAGAAGTCCTTACTTGCTTTGCTGAATTAACTTGAAGTCTTTCTTTTAAAAAAATCAATTGGTTTTACATACATGGATCTATTTCTAGCTGCCTTATTTTGTCTCATTGATCTGTTTATCAGCCCTTAAATCAATTAACACCATATTTAACGTTGTAGCTTTAGAATAACTGAAAAGTAACAGTTTAAGTCTTCTAGCTTTTTTTTTTGTTCTAATACTGACTTGGATATTAATTTCTTTTAATTTCCTACATATGTTTTACAGTTATCTTGTCAATTACCAAAAATATTCTTTGTGGTTTTTAGTACAACTCTATTGATTTTACAAACCAATCTGAAGAGAATTGACACCTTTAAATTCATGAATATCATACATTTCTCTATTGTTTTAGGGCTTTATTTTTCACAGCAATAGGTTGTACTGTTCAGTGCAGATATCTTATATAATTTTTGATAAAATTATTTCCAAGTATTTCATACTTTTAGATACTACAGGTNTAATTTTGAAATGATATTTTTGTTACTGTACATGGAAATAATTGGTTTTGTTATATGTTTGAATCTTTCTTCATAAGGTATATTGTTTGTTATAGTGTTATTATATTTTCACGTGTCTGAAGAATCTTTAGTGATATTTTCATTTTTATTCATGATACTGGTAATTTGGACATTCCCCTTTCTCCTGTATCATTTTTACTGAGAATTATCAACTTTATAATAATAAAATTATAGTCTTTCAGCTTTAATTTTTTCTATTTGATTTCTAGGAATTTCTTGTCTTTATTACTACTTTTGATTTGCTTTGGGTTTAACTTTCAGTAGATCTATAAGGTAAAATCATAATTCGTGTTTCTCTAACACTAGCATTTAATCCTCTACAGTTCTCTGAAAGCATAGCTTTGGCTGCATCCCTCTAAATTTAGTATCTTCTATCTTCACCATCATTTATTTTGAAATATTTCCAAGTTTCCATTGTGATTTGCTCATATGACAAATCATTTTTTAAGAAATTAACTTCCAAGTAGTTGAGGTTTTTCTAGCTAACATATTTTTGACTACTAATTTAAATCCAGTTGAAATCATATCAACTGGACTTAAATTAATCATGAAATCATAACAATGTGTTGGGATTCATTCTGTGCCCCATCACATGGTCATGCTGGTGAGCACGTGTGCACCTTTTACAAGAATGTGCATTTTTCTGATGCTGGCAGAATGTCCTCTGAATATCATGTCAAGTGCTTTCAGATATGCTACATTGCTATTTTTTTTCATCTATTGGAATCATTATCAAGATGTTTTTATTTGATTGTGAATTTGTCTATTCTTTTGGGTTTAAATAATTATTTTTATATTTTTTACATACTTAGGATTGTCACATCTCCTTGTGAAAATAGTTTAATCATGATAAAAGTTTATTATTTATTTATTTATTTAATGCAAGGTTTCACTATGCAGTTCTGACCTAGCCTCAGCCTCTCAACAGTGTTGTGGGTACAGGCGTGCACCACCATGCCTGTTTTCAGTGGCCAGTGGGGTGAGGCCAGCACGGTATGTGGTACTAGAGATCAAGCCTGGGTCCTTGTGCTTGCCAGGCAGGCACTTAGATCACTGAGCTATCTCCCCAGCTAAAATATCCTTCTCTATCTCTCCAAATATCCCTTTTCTGAGAATGTACTTTGTTTTTTTATTAGTACAAGTTTACAGTACACAAAATTTAAAATCATCTTAGGGAATATATATATATATATATATATATATATAATAACTTTTTTCTTTTTTTAAAATCTTCATTCCTCCTCCAGCTTCACTTAATTTCTCTTCCCCTTTTTCATTCTTGTTGATATTACTAATTTTCACTCACATTATGGCATATAAGGCTCACTTTCATTGAAGTTACTAGGTTCATATACACAACACATCTTTGTCCTGCTTACTCCGCTTCCCTTACTGCTATCTTTGATGTTCTGGAACCCTTCCCATTTAAAAGAGATACAAACATAGCTACACTGTTTTTCTTAAGTCTTTTTCAACCATTTTACCTCTACACTGTTTATATCCTTTAGCTGAACTCGGCCTTTTAGAAATAGGTTTGAGTTAGGGCTAGCTGCTTGCTAACCTAGCAGTCTCTGCCCAGGTGCCTCCCATCTGTGAGTGCACCCAAAGCCTCGACCAACTGAGTGTGCCTGGCCATCTGCTTCCCCTCACTGGCCCCAGGGATGTTTCAGCAACTGTGGACACAGCTGTCCAGGAAACCTGGCAAATTTCTATGCTACGCAGTGAGCCGTAACTCTCTTTATATCTCTTTATATCTACTTCTTCTCTAGCATGATTTAATAATTCTTTATATGAACTGCCACCATATAAATTATTGTCATCTTTCTTTTATCTGTATCTCAGGTGGGGACATCTTCTTCCTGTGGTTTCCTCCTTTCCACGGTTTATCCATTCAACTTTCGGTTTCTCTAGCAGAACTGAACTCCATCCTCTGACATCTGAAAACAGATTGCAGCCTTTGTTTTTGCTTCAGTTTTAGCTTTCATTTATTATATAAGCTTGGGGTGTTTGCTGGGGAAAAATGTCAAATAATGTAGACCCCATATAATGCAGTTCCCTCATTCAAGTATGAGGTTCCTCCTAGTATCTGTCTGTATTCCAGTTCTTTCCAATATTTATGATATTCCTCCTGGGTCTTAGTTCAGTCTAAGATACTTGCCTATTAGAATCAATGTTGTTACAAAACACTTTATAAAGAGCTTTCTCATAGTGTAATTCATGCGCCATGTCATTCATTTAATATATTTAGGTCAATGTCTGTTTTACCATATTCACAGCTGTACAACCGTCACCACAATGAATTTTTGAACATCTCAATATCCTAAAATGAAATCCCATAGTGATTAGCAGCTAGTACCCATTCCTTCCCTGCCACAGGCAATCACCATGATACCTTCTGTCTTCACAAATCAGTACTAGATAATTCATATAATGAAATCATGCAAGTCTCATTTTGTAAGCTTCTTGATTTAGCATTTTTCAGCATTAATCCATAGTGTAGCTTGGCCTAACTAGTATTTCTTACCTTCTTACTGATGAGCAATATTCTGTGGTATTGATATTATATTTTGTCATCCATCGTTTAGTAGACATACAGTGGAATTGTATCTGCTTTTTGGTATTAGCAATAATGCAGCTGTGAACATTCACATACAAGTTTTTGTGTGGATACATATGCTTTCAGTTTTCTTGGTTATATATCAAGTAAATGTAATTCTTCAGTACATGGTAACTCTGCATTTAATATTTTGAAAAAGTTTAAAATTGCTTTAAAAAGTAATTGCATCATTCTACATTCCCGGCAGCCATGCATAAGGCTTCCCCTTTCTCCACCTCCTTGTCATCACTTGGTATTGCCTATGTGTTTGTGCATAACTACCCTGTACACATGAAATGATATACTATTGTGGGTTTGTTCTGCATTTCCCTAATGAGTAATAATATGATGATTGTTTTCATGTGCTTATTGGTTATTTCAGTTTATTGCTTGGTACATATTTGTTTACTTTTAAGTGGGTTATATCACTTTTTATTATTAACTTGTTGGAGTTCATTATATATTCTAGATACAAATCCTTTACCAGATATGATATGGAAATATTTTCTTCATTCTATGTGCTTTTGTTTTACTTTCTTAATGGCATAATTTACTACACAGAGATTTTTATTTTCATGAAGTCCAGTTTAACTTGTTTTATCTTTTGTCACTTATTTTGTTGCCATTTCTAAGAAACCATTTTTTAACCTATGTTCATAAAAGATTCATATTTATATTTCCCTCTAGGACTTTTATAGTTTTAGCTGTTAGATTTAGGGCTTTCATCTCTTTTGAGTTTAATGTTCATATATAGTGTTAGCTAAGTGCCCACCTTCAGTATTTTGCATGCTGTTTTCCAAGTTCTCCAGCATCATTTAGTCAAAACACTAGTATTTTTACATTAACTGTCTTCCCATCCTTATCAACTGACCATAAATGAAAGAATTTATTTGGGGGCTCTCCAAATGTTATTCCATTGATCTGTATGTGTAGCCGTATGCCAGTACCACATTCTCTTGATTAGTGTAGCTTTCTAGTAAGATTGACAGAAATTAGGAAGTGTGAGTCTTCCAAATTTATCCTCCTTTTTGAAATTGTTTCTGAAATTTGTATTCTGAACCTAACTTTTTAGTATAAGTTTGAAAATTACTGAGTTTCTCATGAACTTTTCTTGAGTCTGCAGACAGATGTGGGGAATGTTGTTATCTTAATAATACTAAGTTTCCCAAACCTTGAAGTTTATTTATGTAATTCTTTAATTACTTTCCAGAATGTTTGTCTAGTAGTTTTTAGTGCATGTATTTAAGAGTTTTGCTGTGATTGTTGTTAAATTTATTTAGTGATATTTTATTTCTGAAGCTATATTAACATTAAATTCTTTCATTAATCTCATATTTCAACTTTTCATTACTCATACGTGGAAATAAAGATGATTTTACATATTGGTCTTGTATCCTGTAACTTTGATTTATGTAGATTTAGTTCTGATGATCTTTTTTCATAGATTCTTTAGATTTTTCACTACATAAGATCATTTTATCTGAAAATAAAGATAGTTTTATTCCCTATTTTCTGAATTGGATTATTTATTCTTCATTTTGTCACTTGGGACATGCAGCACAGCTGAACGGAAGTAGTAGCGGTGAATGTGGCCATCCTGATTTTATGAATCTATACCATGGATAACTTCTAGGTGTAGTTGGCTGATACATTTCCTTGTTGGTTTTGTTTAGCTCTATTCATCACTAAAAGTAGGGTATTAAAATTTCAAAGTATTAAGATCAAGCTGACAATCAGTTTTATGGCTTTTTGAAAGCACAAAAACTTACTAGAACTTGAGATGCCTCACTCCTGAACAAAAATCTTTGTACGATATTTGAGACACAACCACAGTCAATTACAAAGGTTTTATCTCTCAGATCTTGTGGGGTAAACCTGCCCCCCACCCTTGACTTGATGCAGTCTTGATGTACTGGAGACACCAACGAGACTTGGACCCTGGCCACGCACACTCCTCCTCACATCTGCATCCTTAGCATAGGTGTCTCCCAATTGGAGGACCTTGACAGTGTTTTCTTAAGTGATTCAATACTCTGTACTCTTCCATTCCCAGGCCTTTTCCAGCCAGGTCCACAGAGCTTCAGACTCTTATTCAGGCTTCTCTGTACAATCAGACAATTCCCAGGCTTGTGCTCCTCCAGCTGACACTTGAGTCTAGTTCTACTCAGTGGGAAAAATAGACCAGTGGAAAGCTAGCATTTTCCTGCTCTTTTCTTTGAGTTAGCCTCTTGCTCATACCAAGCGATTAAGGGCTTGACTGATCAGTTACTTTAACATCTGGCAACTCTGCATGCTCCATTTCAGCTCAGCTCTTTAGGGTACACTTTACCAAGCCTATCTCTTTTTTAATTTTCTGCAGCTTGAAGTTTTAAAAAATACACAAATAGACTAAAAGTAACATAACTTTTCCATTTGCATATCATGCAAAGAAAGATGTGCATGGATTTTGCTATTATTACTCTGGACTTGAAAATAAGACTTTACCCATGTTAAGTAGAAGCTTTCAAATCCTCTTCTTTAGTTTCATTGTCTTCTCCCTTCTCTAGGGGCCAGCACTAGAATAAATTTGATGTGTTCCATCTAGTGCAAGTTTTTCTAATTTTGTTCTATTTATATGTATTCCCAAATTATATGCAAATTTATTCTCTCAATTTTAAAATTTCTATGTATATGGAGACTCTGTCTTTGCATTTTGCAAGACACAGGTCAGTCAGTGAATTAAGTGAAACAGATCCAATTTCTACCAAAGCAGAGTTTTGTTTTGTTTTGTTTTGTTTTGTTTTGTTTTGTTTTGCAGAACCAGGGATTAAACTCAGGCCCTTTCACTTGCCAGGCCAGCACTTATCCTACTGAGCCATCTCCCCAGAATCCCCCCCTCCAAGGCAGAGTTTAAATAGATCTCTTTTTTATCATCAATTTAGCTCAGCACCTACATTTCATTATTAAAGCCAAGGAAAACTGCTATGAAAATTGGCATTCTTGTCAGCAGGGTTAAAAGGAAAAAGGAGATAACAAGTGTTGGAAGAGCTCTTTATAAAGAAGTAAGGTGATAATTTCCTTGAAAACAGAGCTCCCATAGATCACCGCTGCTTTTTAGTAAGAAAAGATTATTTCATAACTTGACCATGCACAGCTCTGCTCTCTTACTTGGAGAATAACAGTATTAACAGGAACTAGCTGGGAATGTTAGCTTGAACATTTCTGGCCATTTCCCCTTTCATTTCTTATAGAAATGCGAAGGGCTTCGGAAACTGCCTATGTCAATAGTCTCATTCTATAAAGTAATAAGCAAAATCCAAAAAGGTAAGTGACTTGTGCAAAATCATAAAATTGGCCAAACCAGAACTAACATCAGAATTCTGATTCTTAGTTCACTGTTTTTTACACTCATCATCGATTATTAAACTAGACGATGTGAATATATTGCAAGGGTCATTTTTTATTTTATTTTTTATGTATTTAGGACAGGGTCTACAGGGTCTCTCTACACAGATTAGACTCATAGTGATTCTCCTGCTTTCAGCCTCCCAAGAGCTGAGATTACAGGTTCGTGCCACCATGCTCAGTCTCAGTCGCCTCTCAGTGTGCCCTGGGGGCAGAGCCAGCATGGCCTGTGGTGCTGGGGATCAAACCCTGGTCCCTGTGCAGTTGCCGAAGCAGGCGTTTTAATCCACTGAGCTATCTGGCTGACCCTTGCAAGGGTTATTTGCATATAAGAAAGGAAAATATCAAGCAGGTTAGTTTCTCACTCCTATCGCCATTCACCTAGTGCATCTCTACTGTGGATAACTGGTATCATCTTCTTGAAGCTATTGTTTAACTATGTACCATGAAATAGCCTGTTGAACACATTTTGGCAACACATTTGGCACATTTTTCACATGAGCTACTATTTATAGGATGTTTTCTTTCACTGATTCCACATTACTAGCAAGAAGCCATTCTTTTTGCTAAAATTAATTGGAAGAATTTTGAAAATTCATCTTAACACTTAGATTTCACTGGGTTAGGTTTTCAAGTAATGTTACTGTCACCTGTGTAAAATAAGTATTAAGGAAGGTTTTACAACGTGGCTTTTTTAGTCATAGTTAAAACATAAGGTTCCTACATAATATCAGTTTTGGAACTAACTTCTTATCTACATAGGATACATATTTTAAAATCTCCTTTAGACTTTTATCAAAACACCATTTTTTTCCTAAAACTTTCTTTTCTTCATTTCCAACAGAATTCAGATGATCTTCAATGGCTAAGCCTTATACAAAAATGCAGATTAAAATCTTCTATCTAATTTTAAACATTAAAATGAAATTGAAGATAAAAAATGGTCACATAAATACCTATATTTTTTTGCTGGATATAGGAATTCATACAAAATTTGTAATAATAATTGTACTCTTTTCTGTCACCTTAAGAAAACTAAGATTACAAAGTTTCTATAATAAAGAAGGCCAACTGATTATGAGATCTGCAAATCAGAAATTATGGCCACATTCTACACAATATAGCTTTCATATTTTAGGTTCATCCTCATTAAATATTCGAATAAATTGCCCTAAATAGTAATATACAGAATAGAATCCAAGATTCTTAGCACTATAAATATCTAACTACTTTTATGAGTCAGCAGCTCTAGAATTTCCTTCTTTCTCTTTTGCCATTAACAGAAATTAAGAAATGACAATGATACTTTTATCTTAAAATAATATTGACTACTGTGATGACAGATAATTTAGAATTATCATTATATAATTTTTAAAAATTTCACTAGTAGAGTACCTTTTCTTCTGATATATATATATATATATATATATATAGCTTTATAAAAAATGCTATCAGCATATTACCATACAGAGATATTACAAGGACAGTGAGTCACAGGCCCACAGGTACTCAGATATCTATGATAAATGTTGGGAATTTTGATTAGCACTAAAGAAAGACTGAGTTGATATTGGATTTCATATTTTTCCTAGATTTTTCCATAACTATAAAGTTATCCTTCATGACTTCTGACAAAAAATTTTAAAATCATCTTTGTTGAAAATTTCAACCAAAGAATAGAAGCTTTGCCTTCTTGATGACATCTACAATTGAAAAATAAAAATGAAACCTTAAAACAAATAACTGTTGCTTGGGAATTGCCACAGGAAGTAGCAAGTGATTCTACATGTTAGCTGCCTTTGTTTGTAATAGAATCAGCCCACTTACTACCTACGTTATATATCACTTTTGCCATAAGCTGTAATTTGGATTGAATACTTCCCAAAGGCTCATATTCTGTGGGCCTGGTACCCAGAGTGGTACTATTAGGAGGTGGTGGTTCATTCAGAAGGAGGGACTTGGAGATGGTCCTGGAGTCACAGGCAATGTCCCCGCTGAGGGATATAGGACCTTGGCCCTGTCTTCTCTTCCCTCTTCTCCATGGCTCATGATGTGAGCATTCTTTCTTTACTAAACACTCTCACTCTCATAATGACATGCTGCCTTGTCACAGGTCATGGGACCAATGGATCATGGCCTAGAACTTCAAGTCCCATGCAGCAAAATACACCTTTCTCATTTATTTTTATTAAAGTTTATTTATCTTTGGTGGCCCTGTCTATGGACCCTGGCCTTGGGAGTTATCACCTCTTGGCCTCTTAGTTGACACAGTGGGCTTTTCTACACACTAGTGTTCCAATATATAAAAAGCTACCAATCACGTAGAGCATCATTGCTCAGCAGAAATAGAGAAAATAAACCAGTTTCTTTCATGTACATTGGAACATTCCCATGGGGAAGTGGGCTTACCTTACCCCTCAACCAGTGTTGGTACCAGGGCAACTCTATAAATGTAGTTCTAGATTACCACATCATGCAGGGCTCCTATTACATACTATGGCTACCTTGCTTCACCCTACATACAGTGGGATAATCTGTGTAAAGTGCCTGACACGTGGTAGGAGCTCAGTACATGAAAATTTTCTTTCTTAGCAAGGGCTCCAGGGAGAGCAGTTTACTGTGGCAACACTCTGGCTGTACTTACTTTAATCTGCTCTGCAGCTTGACTTGGAGATCACGTCTGGTGTGAGGTTATATAACCTAATTTCTATCTTAGAGGAAGCTTAAAATAGCATCAGACTCAGACATTCCTGGGTTGGGACTATTCCTGGACTGGATCATTTCACTGCAAGAAACAGGAATCAGAGCCAATAGCACCTAGGGTGTAGGGTATGGTCTATAGGAACACTTTACAAGAGAGTCACAGATTTTCTCTAGAAGCAGAAGTTTTACAGAATTCAGGAACAGTTCCCTGGTGTTTGGTGTATGCAGGGGAGAGAAACGGTCTACAAACGCTGGGATGCCAAGCACTCTAAGGATAGAGATGTAGGATACGAGCTGAGGAGAAGCTAAGGACCAGTCTCAGAGCTCGAATTCTGTGGTTGCTCTTTGTTAGGCATGCAGTAAGGCAGCTTAATTTATAGTATAGGTTTCTGTCTGCTGAACACAAAAATGGGAACTATTATTCTTCTCTATATCATTGATCATTAAGAAAAATTATGACATCGTGGCAGGTTCACTCACTGACCCAATCCACAGGTTTGAGTCTGATATTCTTGAGATACTTGAGCAGGAAACACTCACATTTACAAATGGCCTTGAGTGTGCCCTGTGTGAAACTGCACTTCCAAGGCCATCCCACAGGGGGAGCAACATAGCCTATAATAGTTTTTGGAGGGTTTTCCTCCAGGCTCTGCATAACTATGCCA
>NDGN011441490.1:0-12560 GCA_002564285.1 Tympanoctomys barrerae
CCAAACGTCAGAGCCATGTGATTGTTTAAATCTGACTTTTTTATTATGACGGTAATACACATGAAAAATTTTTTAAAAAGTGCCCCAATCTACAAAGTAAGAGAATCTACCTATCACCCTATCACTCCGAGAGAAAAGCCTTGCCAATACTATCTATAGTTAAATAGCTAGAATTGGGCTAACAGTTTAGTGTCTACTCCTTCCCCTTCGACATCACATTTTAAAGATGTCCCCATACCACTAAATTACTTTTGTGGTTGACAAGTGACAGCTCACTAGCTGGACATCCCAGACTTTAGGGGAAACCTACATTGTTCCAACTTATTCCTATAATTTTTGTCAAGATATTCTTTTTACATCCATCTCTTCTTGCATCGCAGATTATTCAAAGAAAGCTTTAATGGAAAAGTCTTTAATGTTCCAATGACAATTGACAGAAATCTTCCCTATGAAGGAAAACATACCTTTCAAACCCACCCTAACTCCAGGCAAGAATAGAAAAAAGAAAAAAAAAAAGTCACAAATCTGGTTGGAGGTGCTAACTAGTCACAATACTCCAAGGTACATTCTAGGATGCTTCTCTCCTTTAAAAATACTAATACTCATTGCTCTAAGAAATACTCTTGCATGCTCTAGAAAATCATCTTGAGATAGGAGCTACTGGCAGATTGTGGGGTGGGTTTGAACCCTTCTTTTCTGGTACACTCTGTATCTCAAGTGTCCATGGAGTGGCCCCTCGTCCCAAATCCATCATGGTCTGGTTCTACCCCTCCAGCCTAGATGCAATGGCACAATCACATGGGTGCTTCAAAACCCTGTATGGGCGGGTGATTAATCTTTAAAATACCACAGGCTGCTGACTGTCCCCCTATGTCCTTTCCCACGCTGGGATGTGCAGTCAACAACTGCAGCCAACAATGAGTCTTTGTCTCTAATTTTAGCCATTTTTAACAGATACTTTAATTAACAACTTTATTTAGCTGCATATTTAGGGCTGCAGATATTGCTGCATGATTTTTTCCTCCAAACTTAGATTGAACCTGAAAAAAATGCTCCATATTAATTTCTTGCTTTCTCCAAACCTCCAATTCTCAACTGCTTGTACCAAATACAGTTCCGTGGCTATTGGCTGGCTTGTCCAAAGTAAGTCCCAGGGAACCCTGTGAGACCGCTCTTTGTTCCTTCCCCTACCTTTGAATTGTACATGTCACTGGTGTAACTTACTGCCAACTACTTACTATTATTAAATAAGCACAAGGTTTCAAAGAGTGGATGCCAGGTGCTGATTTATCTCATTAAAAAGGGATGGTGAGAAGGAGATGCAGAGGTCTTCTGACCACTTATGGAAATGTCTCGGATGCAGCAGAACCTGGCCCACGATACGTGTCTTCACACCGGGAAGGGTTCTGGCATTCACGGACTCCAAATCTAGTAGTCATGGTGATGGTTCTCATAGATAGGGATGCGGAGCCTAAAATACAGTCCTATTTTAATGACTCGTATTTTGATGGCAATACAAAAATAAGTCCCTAATCAAGTTTTTTTTTGGGGTGGTGGTGGTGGTTTAGAGTAACGTCTTCCTGAGCTTTTCCTAATTTACATGGCCTGTGTGACCCTGGGGTTTGTTCAATGTTTTATTTCAGTAATACGCACAATAGAAAGTGAGAACGTTTAAAAATATGTTCTTGATAATTACTATCACTAAAAACAAGGGTCCATAATTAGCCTATCCACTTTGGAAGTGGAGGCCAGGAAATGCAGGTTTGGTGTCTGTGAGGGTGGCAGGGGTGTGGGTGGGACGCAGACTGCAGACACCCAGCCTGCCTGCACAGCAGTCACCCCAGGCTTCTCTGCAGAACACAGCTCCCAGCCACTCCCTCCAGTGCAGCGAGGGTCCAGGGAGGGGCATTGGGGCATCTTACACAGGACCTGGAACAGGGCTAGAGTAGATGCTGCTCCTGTACTGGGGCTGGAGAAGGTCCCTGGTGGGGACTGAAACAAAGGCCAGAGGGGATGAAGCCACTGTCTCCTGTGCTCCTTTGCATGCACGCAGGCAGGGAGCCACAAGGCACTCTTCTTGGCTGCCCTAGGCCTGGGCTTCCTCAACTGGAAAGAGCCCGTGTAAATGGTATCCCATCTGCAGGATGACTTATTTATTTGTTGGATACAGGGTCTTAGTACACAGCTCAGCACTAGATTATAGGCATGCACCACTGCACCCAGTTTCAGGCCAGCATGGCTGGGCAGGCATGGCATGAGGTATCAAGGATTGAACTTGGGTCCTTGTGCTTGCCAGGCAGGTGCTCAGACCCCTGAGCTATCTCCCCAGCCAGCTATCTGCAGGATTCTTGCATGGTTTCAGTGAGGTGATCCAGGGAATGAGAATAAACTCAGCATCATGTCAGGAAACATCAAAGCTCAGGTCATAGAAGTGAGCGCTGTCACCTCTTCCCTTTACCACTCACAGTACATTCTTGTTACCCTTGCGATGGCTTAGGACAGATGTGTAAGCCCACAGAAGAGCCCACACAGATAGCAGGAGAATGTCTGGGTTGTCGTCAGTGTTATGTCCCCTGCTAGGAAGGGGAAAGAAGGTGACCTGAGGCACTGTCCCATTCCTAGGCTCTGTGGATTTTCGTAGCTCCTCCTGCTCCCGGGGTGGGCTAGGCCACCGCTGATGCTGATGTGCCTGCCACATGCATTTCTGGGCTGCTCAAGGAGACAGCAGCTCTAAGTGCCATCTGTGAGAGACAGCGGATGGGCAGGGGTGAGGCCCAAGTCCCAGGTGCTTGGCCAGGAAAACACAGATTCCCCAGAGTAGGGCCACAGCTACATCAGCCATTCGCAGAGGTATTTGCTCAGCAGCCTGGAGCTGGGTCAAGGGATGCTATAGTTATAATTGCTGGTAATAGTATGTGCCTGTAATCACTTGGAAATTTGGACCTAGGGAAGAGTCTAGATGTTTCTTATATAAACTCAATCTTTTGCTTGCTAGGAGTCTCCCAGCCCTTCTTTCTTTGCCAAAGAGTAGCTTTTTCCCCCTCATGTGAAATAGTCTCTTTCTTTGTACTTCAGGGTGGCCTTAACCCACTATATAGTCCAGGCTGGCCTTGAACTTGCAGTGATCCTCCTGCCTCAGTCTCCCAAGTGTAGGGTTACAGGGGTGTGCCACCATGCCCAGATCAAGGAGTGGCTTTGGCTGAGTACATCCTGTGATGGACGGCCAACCACCGCATGAGCAAATCAGCTTAGAATGACTCTAGTTGGTAGACACTGGTATGGACTTGGAACCCAGCTCTCCTGCAATCCCTGGGCCTCAGTTGTTAGTTTTGCTTTTGGAATACACAAAAGATGTGTCTTGTCTATAAAAAAAACTTTTAAAGAAATGAAGACAGCTCCTCCCACTCCCCTCCTGTCCATTGTCACATAGCTTTTCCACAACCAAGCCTGTCCTATCAATATATTCTTCAAATTCTCACAGATACAGGAGTCATCTTTCCAAAGCAGTATTAACAAAGTACCAGTGTAATACAGTCCATTCTGGAATACAGAAGATGTAAGTAGTATTAACTTGTGCTTCCATTGCACTGAGCAATGGAACCCAGGTCTGTTGGTCAAGGGACAATGGCTCTGGTTGGCTCTTCCATCCACCTGCATGCACTCATGTACACACATGATGTACACATATGATGTGCAGAGATGGATTTGCTATGCAGCTGGTGGGCTTCAGGGCCTTCACTTGCAAAGGTGCTGGCTGGGAGAAGTCTTAGAAGTTTTATATGCTCCTGGGTACATGTACATATCACACTCAGAAACATAACACACATGCGCCTTTGAAATAAAGTCGAGTACTTACTCTGAAAACCCTGAATTTTTTTGTTTTATTGAAATGTGTCTCAAATGAACAGCAGAGAAAGTGAATAATGCTATGCAAAGTTGCTGTATTGGTCCTACCCAGTGTCTGAAGCCAAGAGCACACTGGGGAGGAGCGAGTTAAAATCTTTTACATTCTTTACTTTTAGAGGGAAAGATTTGGGCTGTGGAGCAGGACAGCCCCAAGTCTGAATCCTGGAGGCAAACTAGTTCTCCTCTCCACGGGTTAAAGGCTCAGTTCAGGGTCCTTTTGTGTAAAATGAGAATAATGCCCCAGGTTCAGCTGGGCTCCAGTGAGATGAGACGTACAAAGACCAGCCCCGCATCTACCATGATACACGCTCAGTGGACACGCTCTATCCCCTTGGAATGACAATGATTAACAGACACGTCTCAAAAGTTCGCCAAAAACCCCCATTTATATTTAAAGCACATGTATCTTTCGTAAGGTCACATTCCTATGAGTGGAATATTTCTGTTTCTATTGGTTGAGAGTCACCTCTTAGAGGCATTTCTAGTTCATGGTTTTCTCTCTCCAGTCTCCCATTCGTAGTCATAGAGTCAACCTCTTCTTCGAGCCTCGGGTCATTCTCAGCCTCCCACTTCTCCCTCCCGCCCTCGGTCTCCCAGACAGGCACACACTTCTGCCTTCTTTCCCTCCCTGTGCTGCTCTTGTCTTTCTCCTATCCTGACATTCCAACTTCCTCACTTCCTGTGCTGGGTTCCTCTTGATTCTTCCGCAACCTGCTCTTGCTGAGCTCACTTCCCTGTTGTCACATGGAGGAAGGGCATGACTGACCCTTGACCCCTCCGCAGCAGCCAGCACCAGGAAACCCGACCTTTCTCCTACTTGGATACGCTGTGGCCACACAGGTTTCCCTTTCTTCCCACTTCTCTCCTTTCTCCTTGTCCAATCTTTTGATATTAACATCCCCTAGCAATCTTGCTGGCTTTCCTTTTGGGGCACTCAGCTTGTCTCCCCTAAATCTGCACTGGGCAGGGCTTCTGCACGGCAGGACCACAGCTTCTCACCTCCTGGATACTTCCTCTGGGATGTCTAAAAGATGCCACGCCTTCAATGTGTCTGACACTGAAGTCGTTACAAACCCAGAGGGTTCCTAAGACAGTAAAAGCTCAGTTAGTTGCTCAGACCAGAAATCCTTGACTCTTCTCTCCCTCTGCTCCTGGACTCCGGCCAAACATTTAGCCCCATTTTTATTTCTTACCTTTATACCTTGTGATCATTATTGTCTGCTTAAAACCCTGAACATGACCAGCAAAGCCCTACACGAGCCACTGAAAAAGTAATAAATGACTGAATGTTTATCAAACTCCACTGTATTCTCTTTTATTTCCCTTCTTGTAGTTTGGGAGTGATTAGGGAATTTCTAGTTTTTACTATTATAAATAGAATTGCTGAAAGCATTATTCCTGGGATTTTTTTTAAAAGGAAAGGAATTATTAGTGAATTGATATGATTGGGTTTCTTTTGCTTTGTTTTGAAGTACTGGGGATTGAACATGGGGCATTCACACTGAGTTACATCCCAGCCGTTTTTTATTTTGAAAGTCTCTTACCAAGTCACTAAGTTGTCCATGCTGGGCTGAACTTGCAGTCAGTCCTCCTGCCTCAAGTTTCCCAGAGTGATAGTTAGTTTTAAAGTTCTTGTTAAATGCTGCTTATTTCAGAATGGTGGGGGCAGCAGCTAGAGACATCTGCAGTGCTACTGAGAGCCTTCCCCAGGGCTTCCACAACTTCTCACTTCTCAGGTTTAGGAGGTTTAATCAAGAACTTTCACCTTATTAAAATTTGCACTGTTTCAGATGATTACTTGTTGCATACATAAACTCATGTAGATTTTCTGAAGTGACACATTTTCAAACTTGCAAATAGTTCTGCCTTTCACTCTTATTGAGAGCTTTTAATTTCCTTCTAAACAATTCTTAAGAAGAAACAAAAGCATGGCTCGAGTTGGAGGGACATTTTAAATTTGTCAGAAATTTCTCTCTGCTGTATCCTTCCTGCCTGCAACAGTGAAGGCAGCCACGTGACTGCAGGCTCAGGCCTGCCTGTTCCTGTCCCGGGACGCTAGAGATGTGACTCAGCTTGGTCTTAGCTTCTAGGCATCCCATCCAGTCCATTTCTATAGCATGATTGCATTACATTGATTTAATAGAGTACATCCTTGGAGCATAAAGACACGCTAGACTTAGGAACAAATATTTGAAATGTACCTCCATATTTATGGCTTAGAGATCCTGAGAAAAAGGGCCAATGTGGGAAAACATGAATATTATGCTTAAGAGAAGCATAAATTAGTTAGCAGACAATAAGATAGTTATCTGTAGCTGCATGTAGACTAAGGTAAGTAATAAGCTCTTGAGAAAACAGAAACGTGAAATGATTCCGTGCGTTATTACAAGTAGCACTTTCTCAGCACTTGTCTGTCATGGTGACATAAGGAAGGATGGGGTCAGTCGCCACCGCCTCACAAAGGCGTCCAGGAAAGTGCTAACGATGTACATGACTTTCCACCAAATGACTTCCCTAAGCATCTCTCTGATGTGTGGTGGTTTCTAACTTTCATGTTTTATTTGTCCAAAGATGAAGGAGAGAGACAGTGGACTGGCGGTGTCCTTAGAGAGGGTCAGCTCCCACATTCCTGGGTCCCCTTCTGTGACTTGGATCCTCAGATTCTCTGACTTCGTTCTCATGAGGCCAGTGGACAGCCACTCCCTCTAGCAAACCACCTACCAAGCTTAGCAGAAATTCAGGCAAATTGGTCCAAGGAACCATAGATAGACAGATTCATCTTTTCAGTCTCTGACTTGAAAATGGAATTCTACTATATTTAAAGAATACAAGTGAAGCATGTTTCCAAAGATAAGGGCTCTGATGGGTTGGAAAGGGAAAGTATCATTTGCAAAATCACTACAGTACACTAAAAGAGGGCAAATGTGAGTATACCTACAATTTTCAATGCATTTAGGAACTCCCTGATGCCTTTTTAAAAAACTGAATTTGAAAATATGTTTCTATCTTCCCTTTAAAGCACAGAGACCACAGCATGAACAAATTGATAATAACTTGAGGTTTTTGTTCATATAAAATGGGAATATAAATTTATTCCACCCGAATGCTGTCATAACTCTAAGAATAAATAGTAATCTATTTCCTCTCATTAATGTATTTTCTTAAGAGTCTCCCAGTAACCTTGTAATCAAATATCTCTCTAAATTTAAATCACCCTGAACCATTTAATGTGGCAACTTATCTAGTAGCTCAAGGATTAGGTAAAATTATTCTACCTAGGTGAGGTTTTGTATGAAATGTGGATCTTTTTACATTTATTCTTCAGCTTAGCAAATATTTTAAAGTTGCATCTTGTATTACCGGGAGATGACTTCAGAGAAAGTACTCCACTTATCTGCAACCTTGAACGCTTCTGTTTAGAGATCGTATCATTATTTGAAGCACATTTCAAGTGTTCCCTGCTTTACTGTAGTGATGGACAAAGAAGACTCTTGTCCTAGGGGTGGATAAATTTAATTGATTAAATTGGCCAATGAACACAGCATATGGCATTGAGAGAGACCACTGTATGTGAATGTAAGGTGCATTAATATTTCAGGTAAGTATGATGCATCAAGTCTAGTTCTCTCCTTGCTACACTGGAGATGAACTGTGTTAGGAGAGCAGAGTTTTGGGAGAAACCAGGCAGGAAATGAGGCTGGGAGCAAGACATGTCTTTGTGAGGATGGGGTAAGCAGATACTTCTTTCCTTTCTTCTAGCAGTGCCATGAGTTGTGAGAAGCTACTCTTGATTCTCCCTAGGCAGCAAAAAAAAAAAAAAAAGATCCAAGGTGTGTGTGCGGGAGTCAAGTTCTATCAGATTATTAGGCTGAAGGAGACTGGTATTTGTTCACTGTCTGCAGGGTGGGTGGTTGTACTGTTTGCTAGAATCTTAAAGATGCTTCAGGGTTGAATCTGGATCAAGCCATGAAGAGCTGCGGGGAACTCAGCTCCACAAGGTGAACAGCCCACTTTATGGATAAAAAGTAAAATAAAAGAAAGTAATGTGATTTGTGTCAGGCCAGGTGTGGAGCCCAGGCCTTCAGACATGTTATATCAAACTGCTAAAGCAAAAAAGCCACATCAGAGAAAGCACAGGCAAATATTTCATCTGAGGAAAAAAAATGATTTTCCATGGAGACCTTCCTCCTCCCTAAGGAAAGCACCAATGGCAATGGCACACCTCACCACCTGCCACACGGCTGTGTCACAGGGTGGCAGTTCTCTGCCACCCCTTGGTTCTGACCTCTGGACTCTTAGACAACATTCCTCTGCACTGTCATGAGTTTTCTTGCAGCCTGTACTGACAGTATCACCTTGTAGCTCTGCCCAGGGCTTTCTGGACAATCTGGCCAATATTTATATCAAGTGTCAATTAGTTATGAAGTCCTATGGTAGGTACAGGACAGGGCAGCTTAACAGGATACCACTGCTGCTTGCCCTGAACGTTACTCTAGGAGAAGAATGCGTAGAATATGACCACGTGTGCTGTACTTGTGTATCACAGCCATGGCGGAAGCAGAGATGGCTCTGGGGTAAAAGGACAGAGGACTAGCACTGAACCCACAAGGAGGGAGGAGGAGACCAGGGAAGGCGGGAGAAGCAGGGGAGCAGGGCTGGAAGTGAAGCTTTCCACAAGAAAGTTGGCAGGACTAGAAATACAAGGTGGGAATGAACAAAGGAGGGGAACGAGGAAGTGCTGGGAGGATCAGCAGACAATGGTTCACATAGAGCTCACAGCCCTATCTCAGAACTCCTCTTCAGCAAACCACCCTGTAGCTTCTTCTGACTTTTCAGTCAGGCTCCATTACCACACCACTGAGCGCCGTTTGATGATCCTGCTAGAAAGGGCCTCTCCTACCTATAAAACCCAGGCTGCTGTACCCCTGCCTTAGTCGCTGAATGAATACTCAGCATGAATCTCTACTGCCTGCCCCAACCATGGTCTGCAGCACTTCATGTCTGAACAGGAAGGCCGGCCCAGGCCTCCTCCCTCTTTCACACATTGTTGCTTGAGTACCTGCTGTAACTCATTTCGGGTCATCCTTCATGTTCCGCCCAACTCTATTCCTCTTCTCACAAGACCTTCACCACACTGGCTCTCCCTTGTCTGGCTCTTTTGGGCCTGAAGGGTTCAGGCAGTCCTATCTTTCTAATTAGACAGTGATTTTTCCAGGAGAAGGGCCATTACCACATGGCCCATTGGAGAAAAGGGCTGAGAAAGCGGTTGGCTTCACCTAGCTTTGCGCAGAGAGAACCTCATTACGTCAGGAGATCTGAGAGGTCCCTGGGGAGCAAAGTCAACCAGCAATGGAGTGCAGCACCTGAGAGATGATGCAGGGAAATTCACAGAGACTCGGAGCAAAGCTCGCCCGGGGGCTAAGTCAAATCAAGTCAAAACACATTACTGGGTTTTCCTTCATTGGCTTTGCTTTGCACAGCTGGTTTCACTGGAGCACGGAAAGAGTTAGGGGTTTTTGCCTCTAGCCTTGTAACATGGCCTCTGAATGTAACACCACTTAGGTTTCCACTAGAACAGAAAAGGGAAGTATTTTGCAATCAATTCAAAGGAACTATTTAGGAAAGTTTCATTTAGTCATACACTTGTTTATAGTTTTCTTATTTTGAGATGACTTGAGCCAAAATGTTTCTGATATATTGTATCCTTGATACAAACTTAAAAATTAATTGCTTTCAGAGCTATACAAACTTTCAAAAAAATAAATAAAAAAACTTTCAAAGTTTCAGTAACACCTATCTATACTTTTGAGGGACATTTCTGTGTTAGCATTTCTTTCTATGCATCATCTGCTGTGCTTGGACAAAGCAGGGGGATACCACTCCACAGGCTCTCCTCACCCCTATAAGTGGGGTTGTTTCCCCAGGAGGGTTAGTTTATTAACTGCTGGCAGGCTTCCAGGGTAAATGAGGGTTTGTGCACTTAGGGACCATGCCAACGTCTTAGGCAGGGTGTCTGCACTTTGCCAAGGAGAAAAGGGGACTCTGGCCAAGATGCTCAACGTCAGGGTCTACAATGAGACTCCACAGGATGAAGGCCTTTTGGTGTCCTGGTAAGTAATCCCTCAAGAGGCATAAAGCAGAGACCAAAGTTCCTCTCTGACATGCAGTCACCAGATACCTTTCTACTTCACAGCCAGAAAGAAGGCAGAGAAGTGAAACCCAGGAGTCTTTCTGAAGGCTTATCGATGGCAGCAGCACCATCGCAGCAGGTGTGAATGCTTATCCAGTGGGCTCTTAGGAGCCCATATTTTGACAAATCTTAGGTGGGCCTGGGGAAACTCCTTCTATTTTTCAGGATCTCTAAAGCTACAATATACATGACTTCAAAGCAGTCACTATTTTCAAAGGAAATTACTAGAAGCCCTCTGGGTTTACAGTATTTTTAAACTTAATTCGGCTACTGGGATCCCCACATTCCCTGGGTTCCTTTCTGTGTTCTTTTACTCAGCGATATCCACATCTTTGCTCTTTCTCTCCCTTTTATTTTTTGAGCCTGGGGTCTCGCTATGTAGTTTAGGCTACCCTTGAACCCACTCTGCAGCCCACACTGGCTTTGTACTCATGGCCAGCCTCCGGTCACAGCCTTCCGGGTCCTGGGATACAGGTGTGTGCCCCCACACCCACCTATGGTCAGTTTGTTTAACTGATCAGTTCCCGACCTACACTAACTCTCAGGTAGCTGAAAAGGGCAGGAATGGCGTTTCCCTCTTTCTCTGGTGGCAGTACAACATCACTCAAGTTCCAGGGTTAGAAGGTAAAAAATGTCCAACCTCTCTCAACTGTAACATTCCACCCACATTTGGAGAAAGCTCTTCCTTCCCCCTTCAGCTGCTTAGGTCAGTGAGATCTTCCTGCTGGTAAACTGTCCCTGTTCCTGTGATGGGTGGCTGTGCAGATTCCTGGTACAGGATGAGTAGTGTCCAAGACCGGCCATGGGCAGACTGTCCACGCGGAACCCGCAGCAGCAGGGTGCAGGTGCTCACCTGAATGAGGAGATCGATAGCGAAAGTCCTCTTTGGTCAGCAGCAGGAGCGCTTTGCCGTTCATTTCAAACGTGTTACTGTCAATTGGCCTTAAAGAAAACTCATTTTCAGCCCACTTGAGCCACTGGGCTACGTCATCCCTGCTCCAGTAAATTGGCTGCAAGCCTGTTAGGGAGAGAGCGAGGTGAAAGGAAGAGAAAAAAGGTCTCATCAGTCAGCTGGAACAAGGGGGAGATCTCCAAATGGTTAACAAAATCAGGTCGCTGCATCTTAACAGCCGTTACATTCAATTCTAAATCCCAGGTTACAACTCTAGCTTTGTAACTCCTGAAACATGCTATCAGATTAATTTTTTAGTTAGAGGTAAAAGAAAGGAGAAAAACATACCGTTTAAAATGTGTCTGAGGATAATGGGTCTTAGAGCCATGCCCTAGGGGCAGCCTGGGACACACACGGGGCCCAGAATGCTGATAAATCTATGCGCTTTGGTTGGGCCCTTAGAATCAGCGTGGACCTGATGGAGCCTGAGTCTTTCTGAAGTGAGAATGTTCCAGAGCTGGCCATGACCTTCCAGAGCTGCCAAATAATGAAATGTTCCCTGAAGCTTCTTCCAGGAAGAGCGATTCACTCAGTCTCTGGGAAAGCATCAGCTGGCCTCTGGGAATAAGAGGGCAAGGTAAGGATGAGAGGCCTCCTGCTGATGTTAAGCGATCCCAGTGAGGGGGGTGCTGGGACTGACTAGGACCAACAAAGGCTGGAGGAGGCCTAGAAAGGAGGCTGAAGGGGTGACCAGGTCAACAGCCCACCAACCTGATCCTGTCAGCCAGGGTGACATCACAACTACAAGCCTACATTTTTATTGTGCTTTGCTACCATGGGAAATCTTTGATATGGCCTTCAAGGAATTAGAAAAGTGGTTCTTAAGACACGGTCCCAGGAGCCTCAAGGGTTCCCAAGATCTCTGTGGGGTGTCTATGTAAAATTCTTTCTATAACAACATTAAGAGACTATTTGCCTTTCTTGCTGTCATACTTTGAGCATGGTAAGTGATTTTTTAAATGTATTTGGTACAGGGCCTTACTACGCAGCTCGGTCACTCATAGTGACCCTCCTGTTTTCAACCTCCTGAGCGCTGGGATCATAGGTGTGCGCCACCAAGCCCGGACTCCCCAGACTCAGTGTGCCCGGGGATGGGGCCAGTGTAGCATGAAGTACTGGGGATAGAACTCCAGTCCCTGTACTTGCGTAAGCAGGCGCTCAGTCTGCTAAGCTATCTCTCCGGCCCATGATAAGTGATAATGCAAGAAGCTGAAAGCAGAAACAGTTCAAGAGAATCTAGTCACCTTCACTAAGCTAGGTGTTAAAGAGACTTGTAAACATGGGCAACATTGCTATTCTTTGCACCGTTATTTTGGAGGGCATGCACAGTTTTGATCCTGTGTCAAAAATACCAAAAGACAGGATGAAATATGGCTCATTGGGGTTTACTCATTTAATTACAAACAACACACACATATGGCTTATTATTTTTCATTAAGATAAGGAAACTCTGAGGGGCCGGGGAGATGGCTCAGTGGAATAAGTGCTTCCCTGGCAAGCGCAAGGGTCTGA
>NDGN011441497.1:0-20150 GCA_002564285.1 Tympanoctomys barrerae
GGCCAGGGAGATGGCTCAGTGGAATAAGTGCTTCCCTGGCAAGCACAAGAGCCTGAGTTCAATTTCTGGTTCCACGCCAAAAAAAAAATAAATAAAAAATATAAATAAATAAATAGAATTTCTATACAAAAATAACAAATGCACTGAGAGAGGAATTATGGAAACCATACCTTTCAGAATAACACTGCCAAAAATAAAATATTTAAAAATCAATCTCACCAAGGAGGTAAAATATTTATACAGTGAAGACTATAGTACTCTGAAAAAAGTGATTGAAGAGGATTTCAGAAAATGGAAAAATATTCTTTGGTCCTGGATAGGAAGAACTAGCATTGTGAAAATGACCATACTCCCCAAATTGTTATACAATTTCAATGTAATCCCAATTAAAATGCCCATTAATATACCTCACAGGTCTAGAAAAAAATTATTAAAATTAATCTGAAACCAGAAGAGACCTAAGAGAGCAAAAACAATCCTGGGCAACAGAGGAAAGACAGGAAGCATCAGAATCCCTGACTTGAGATTATACTACAAATCTACCGTGACAAAATCTGCATGGTACTGGCAAAAAAAAACAGACCCTGAGAGTTGATGGAACACAGCAGAATGTGTAGACACAACTAAAAGCATACTCAGCCATCTTATCTTTGACAAAGGAACATAACATGCTCATTGGAAGAAAGATAGACTCTTTAATAAGTGGGGTTGGAAATATTGGGTTTCTGAATGCTGAAGGCTGAAAGTAGACCTGTGCCTACCAGCATCAAAAAATACAGTCAAAATGGATCAAAGATTCAAATATGAAAACTGAAATGCTAAATTTTCTGGAAGAGAAAGTAGGTAGAAACCTTAAGGACATAAGGGTATGTAAAGAGTTCATGAACAAAAATCAATTAGCACTGGTAATACTTCAAAGAATCAACATTTGCAATCTTATCTTTTTGCAAATCAAAAGAAATCACCAACAGAGTAAAAAGTAAACCCACAAAGTGGGACACAGTTATAGAAAACTGTCTGTCAGACGAAGGATTCCTATCTAGATCAAATAAAGAATTTTTTTTTTAAAGTAAGGTCTCCAAAATTCAAATCCAATCCAAAAATGAGCATCTGAGATGAATACAAATGTCACAAATGAAGAGACACAAACGGCAAATAACTATATCAAAAAAAGTTCAACATCACTGGTTATTCAAGAGATGCAAGTAAAAATAACGTGAGATACTATCTTACGCCAGAAAGAATGGCGATCATCAAGAAGTCAACCAATAACAAATGCTGGAAAGGTTATGGAGATAAAGGAACCCTTCTCCACTGTTGGTAGCACTGCAGGCGGGTGCAACCATTATGGAAATCAGTATGGAAATTCCTTAAAAAGTTACGATTGCAGATCCCATTGAAACCAGTGATTCACCTCCTGGATATTTTCCCAAAAGAAGTGAAATCATCATACCACAGCAACATATGTGCACCCATGTTTATAGCAGGGCAATTTATCATAGCTAAATCTTGGAAGCAAGCCAAATGCCTATCAATTGAGGCATTGATAAAAAAAGATATGATATTTTTACACAATGGAGTATCATTAAGCTGTAAAAAGGGTAAGTTTGAGGCTTTGGTAGATAAATGGATGCAGCTAGCGACTATATTGGTAAGTGAAATAACTCAGAATCATATGTGCAAACATTGTATTATCTCACTGGTGTGAGAACCTAAAAATGTAAAGTCTGAAAGGTACAAAGGATACTGTGAAAAGGAAAGTAATTTTTTAAATGGGAAGGAAATATTAGGATGAGGAAAAGTACACATGAAAGAAAGGAAAAATATATTTAGGTATAATTGCAGAATAGTTTCGGTAATTATATTATTGATTTCTGCTGATTTTTTGAAAGAAGCAGTTCATGCTTAACTTTTTTTCTGCTCTGATTTTTTTTATTATTTTCCTCTTTTGAATTTCTTATTTTTTGTTATTTTTTTATGTAAACGAATCTTTCACCTGGTAATCTGAACAACTAATTTGAAGGTAGCATCATGTAATGCAGCAACCACTGTTGAATTACTATTTGTTGATTTAGTGAAATCTATCATTGCTAATGTGGTTTTTTAGTCACTATTTTGTGTTCTTTAAAAATAAAAATAAAAAACAAATTAGAAATGAGAATTTAGTTGGATCTACAATAGAAAAGGTGCTGTCCTTTCAGTACTTTTTGATATTTGGTATTTTATGGTTGATCCCATAAAATTATTAAAACCTTATTAAATAGAGAATATTGTAATAGATAGTGAGTTATTGATGGGAATTTGACAAGCAGAAGCTGAGATAAAAGCTAGCATGAGAAGCTAGTGGGGAGATATGGGGCAGACTGGTTCTATGTGGAAAAAGTTAAGCAGGAAAATTCTTTTAGGAAACTATTTTCTTGGATAAAAACCCAGTTCAAAGGAAAGAGAAAAATCCTTTATTTCCACAGATCTTAATAGGAGGTCATTTTCAAAGAAAACCAAGATGATAAAATAATATGAATAATAAGAATAAAATAGCAAAAGAAGAAGATTGCAAAATTAAAGAAGCAAAACAGGGCACAAGTCACCAATATTAATACATACATTTTAAAATGCATGTTTAATAATTATAATAAGAATACTGCACCAGAAATATAATTACTAAAATAAGGCTTGAGATATAAGAATTAGTGAAAAGGGAAATATAAAAAATTAAAACATTTGAATAAGTGAAGCTATATTTCATTAAATCATATTGTCAGCATTTATAAGACTTAACATTATTTTAGATACCACTTGAGATGAAAGAAATGTGCTGCTAATTATAGTATGCCCCAATGCTGTGTTAGTTTTTAGAATTTTTATGTGTACCAAAGCAGTTCATGTAATCTTAGAGTTTTGTAGCACATAGCATTCTGGTGAGTATAAAACAAATACCATGAACACAGTAAATTAGTGAAATCATTTCTAGTTCTTCACATTGAGTCCAAACATTCTGAATCAGTTTTCAATTCCAATTCATTGATATCATATTTTTCAGATTAAACATCTGAGTAACAAAACAGAGTATTGTCTAACTGAGGCTAATAGCTATGCATGGTAAAAAATAACTAATATATATATATATATATATATATATATATATATATATAATCAAGTTCATTTTCATTCCACCATAGATATACTTATGTTTCAATGATAGAAGTGCCCAAATTAAAAATTCAAAGGATAGATTTAGAAGATACATTAAAACTTTAATGAAAAAATATACAAGAAATCAGATATACTATGCACCAGAAAAAAAAAATATGGAATTTTCAAAAGGGAATGATACTATTAATATGATGAAATTATCACATTTCAAAAATTGGCTATTTTGTATGAGTCAGTCACACCAGGCTGAAACTCAGACTACCAGAGTTCAGATCACTGGCTTTCCACCTTCACAATGCTCTCCCTTATAATGGCTGCCACCTCTCTGGAAGTCAAAATAGTACACACCTTATGGGATTACCTTGAGGGTTAAGTAGCTGATTATAAATAAATGTGTTCCTTAACTGAGATGCCACTCTCATAAAACATAACCACTCTGAGTTCTAGTCTGGATGATATGGAGAGATAGGGACTAGATTGATCACTAGGACAGGGTTTACCTGTCTGAAACCAAAGAAGTAGTCTAAATCTTAAAAAAAAAAAAAAAGTTTTCAATATATCCAACACCAGATACTAAGCCACAGCAGTGCCTATGGGAGAGTAAGAAACATGGCAAGTTCCAGGCTAGTCTTGTTTTCTGCCTAGTGAGCATTTCTGGGCAATGGTGTAGGGAGGGTCTACAGATACAGTCTAGTGGAATGCAGCTGGTGGGAATAGGTGTCTGGGAAGCTCACTTGTCTAGATTTCACAGGGCAGAGCAGAAGAGAAGACAGAGCTGTGTGGCTTCCCTGGAGATGTGCAGGTTTGTGCTGAGATGTGCTATGGGTACTTAGCTAAGCAGAGATTAGCACAAACCTGGGAAGAAGCTGACTCAACCACTTGCAAGAATTACAGAAAAGAACTTCTAGCTTCACACAGAGCCAGAAAATGCCCTGTTCCCATGGGTGAGATGGGAGCCTCACAATTCCTGCTCTATTGGGTAGGGTGCTTAGAAGACGCCAGGGTCATCCACAAAGATGAGCTATGTATCCCTGCTGCCCCACCCCATTTAATAAACCTCAGGAGCAAAACACTCTTGCCTAATTTTTAGTTGTATTTTTAGTGAGTTATAGGAATTCTTCACATAGAGCTCTGTCGAGGAGTGCTTGCTTACTATATGCGAGGCCCAGTAACAACAGCAACAGAAAAGAGTTGTTCATATATTTTTTTTTATCTAAGCCCTTTATCAGATACACAGTTTCCAAATGATTTTTCCAGCATGTTATTTGTGTGTTCACTGTCTAAACACTGTCTTTCAAGAGAAAAAAATTATTTTGATAAATTTCAATGTATCAACACATGCAAATACTCATAACAGCCTCCTCAAGTATAGCAGCTGAAAGTAATGCAAAGCCATCAACAGATGAATGGATAAATACATTATGGTACATTTACACAATGGAATACTACTCAGAAATAAAAAGGAATGAACTATTCATATACATGACAATATAGATGAATTTCAAAATATTCATATTGAAAAATAACCAGAATTTCCTCTAAAAGCAAGAATGTATACTGTGTGATTCTATCTTCTGAGTATAAACAGACAAGTAAAACTAAAGATAAAAAGATTGTGCCGACCTCAGATGTCCTCATAGCCATGTCATTTCCTTTCCTTAAGGATTTTAAGAAGGCAACTGATAGATCTTCAAGTTTGCTAGCACCTAGGCATACAGCATGTAGGACATTTAAATAAATAAATAATACATATGAATCACTCTGAGTGTGGTAGCTGTGTAGCATGCTCCAGATGCTCCTGGAGCTTACTTACTAGATTGCTCCAGTGTGAGCATCTGAAGTGGCTGTCCTGAGGGAGAGACCATGTGCACTAAGAACAAATGCACTGAGTGAAGAGGGGCCCGAAGAGTGGCGTCCCAAGAAGGAGCCTGGGAAAATGAAGTCCCCTTAATGAGGGGCTGAAATTGGCTTCTGGGGAAAACTCAGTTCAAATACTGAAGGGGTTGGCTAAATTTACTCAAGGAAGTAGCAAGAATCATTAATACCTAAACAACTCTATTTGACAACTGCACCTTGTTTATTTATTTATTTTTTTTTTCCTTTTTGGTTAGAACACGTTTGTATACAGGATGAATTCATTCACTGTGATGAACTGGCACATCAATGTTATAGCTTGTATCTAGATGTCCCCACAAAGCTTCAAGTGCTAACAGGGAGGCTTTTCAGAGGCAGTTGGATCTAGGGTGTGTAGATACGGATTAAAGATGTGTGATAACTAAATGAGCCCCTGATTAGTTTAACATACCTCTGGGTGAGGCTGAACAGATTTACTAAAGACAGAGGCCTCACCCTAGGGTGTGAGTGGAAACAACCAAAGGCCTATACCCTGAATGGAATAAAAGGGGAAAGGGCAGTTCACTGTTACTGCTTCCTGGTGGCAGGAAGCCATGCCGTAGGCTGTTTTTTCTCTGTCACCATCTTCTCCATGCCATGTTGCCTTGGAGCCAGCCACCTGTATACCAACCCCTCTAAAATTAGGAGGCAAAATAAGCCTTTTCTCTTTTAAATTGCGGGTAACATTTATTTTGTCTCACCACTCATACAGTAACTAAGAAGATAAACATATCACGTGTTGATGCTTTTTTTACTTCCCCTTCCCTTCCCCTCCTTTCCATCTCCCCCAGTATCAGATCCCCTTCCCATTTTGAAAAGAAATTGATAAAATTTCACCTTGTAAGCTGAACAAGGGAAAAGTCTTACTGCCACTGGGAAAATACAGGCATTTTCAAATAACTGTTGGCTTTTGAAAGAAACTTACAATGGCTTACCAATTTATTTCTGGATGAAATCCAAATAGATTTGCATGGGATGTGAAATCCTCACCATTTCCACATTGCTGATTTCAGCAAATATTCCGCGCTTTTTTTTTTTCCTGTGTGCCTTCCAGTACCATTGGATGGCTTCCAACTTGCCAAGGTATTGCTGACTTCTGCCTCTGCTAGTGCTGCTCCCTTTGCCTGAGACCAGACCCCTTGGACAACGCTGTACCTGCTCAGATTCCTCCTATATCATTGCACATTGCTTGGAACAACCTATGTCCAACTTTGAGTCACACCCTGAGCCAGCACAGAGGCTATGTCCTGCCACACCTGCCCTACATCCCTGTCATGGCATGCTGTGACAACACATTAGACACTTAAAAAACCCAAAAGCAGCACTGACAGAGAGGTCTGAAAGGTAAGCATTAACATGACAGCATTTATGGGTTGATGAGCAACATTCAAGTTCTCTGAGAGAAGAAAGAACATTCTGGAAGAGTTAAAATCACTCTGCAGAGAAGTCATTTTCCAACAGTGGTTGTTAACTGTGGAGATTTTTTTCCTATATGGAACATTAAGCATGCCAATATGTAGTACAGGTTAAAATAGGGCTTTATCCATAAAAGTTTAATTTATAACCTCACATCTATAAGGACCATTGATGTAAACAAAGGAGCTGCTCCTGGAGCACCAAGTGTTGATCCCTAGCACACAAGCTCACGTGCTCTTTAATGACAGCTTTATTAAAAGTTTTAAATATGTTTTTAAAAGCTCAAACATTTGCAGACCCTGCAGCAGTCTTGCATTTTCCTTGAAAATTACTGCTGTAAGTAAGGAGGAGCAGGGTTTAGCCTGGAATCAACGGGCATCCAGGGAATTCAATGGTGTTGCTTGATTTAAGCCCAGATCTTTCCAGTTCTGAAAGCCTGTGCTCTTTCCATTGCATCACCCTTCTCCAGGCTCTGTGAATTTGCCCTGAGGAGTTACAGACAGGCATTTGCACAAGCCGGAGTCTCTAATTAACAGACCAGAAAATGCATGGGAGGAGGTGGGTTGCGGATGCCCAGACGACTCCACAGTCTGCTAACTATTCTTTCTTCTGTGAGGCGTGCTGTGCCCTGGTCCCTCAGTCTTTCAGGAAAAACTATTTGCTGAGGTTACAATTAACTGGCCAGGGGAAGTTTACAGCAATAACCAGGGAAGGTATTTGACTTTGTCCAATTACTTTCAGGAGCAGTCTGTACTATCAAGTGCATTTGCAAGGTTCCTTCACCTCAATGGGAGCAGATAGCTTCTAAATGAAGTGATTGCACACAAGCTTAGAGGAAATCTGAGCCATTGCCAAGCCACAGGAGGATAACAAGCATCTCAATACAGTGGCCAGAGTTACAGTAGGCTAATACACAGAGAGGCTGTGTGCTTCAACCCAGCAGAAAAGCAGAGAGGTTGCATGGTATATTAAATTCACTGAATTTTACAGCTAACATCTGGCCTGTAGGACAGCTGTGGTCAGGTTTAGTGAAAAGACTTCAGTGAAAAAGGATACAGTCAAAATATTTGAGCTTCTCTGTCTGCACCAAAGCGATTTGCTCATCGGTCAATCTGCGCTGGGACTCACGTTTACTGACTTCATTTTACTGCAGGCAAAAGTAAACTTCTGCAAAAGTTAAGTATTGTCCTTTGGACTCAAGGAAGTCATAATCATATAGCACTGTATTTTCTGTTTGAGAAACATTTTGCTGTTGAGAAATGAAGAACTTTTCTCTTAGCATCTTTTGAATTTTATTCACTTTGGTATCACTGGCACTTGGGGATGAGTAGAGTAGGAGGAGCGTATAAAATGATGCACATCCAAGCCAGCCTCTCTATGGCTCCGAGATTTTGAAAATGGTTGTATTTAGCATAGATAGCAACTCTTACATCACATGCATGAAGACAAAAATGGGGTTATTTTATGTTCAGGGCAGAAAAGTTGTAACTCAAGATCTGCTGAATTCTCTTTGCAATCTGTTTCTAATCTCCAAGAAAACACAACATGGATTTAATGTGACCCTGAAGACTATAAGGAAAACAGGGTTTGCCCTCTGAGCCCCCATTTGAAGCTTGTAGAATTCACCCAGCCACATTTGAAAGGAATCAAGATGGGTAACAGCTGCCTTCCTTTATTAGAAAACTTCTTTTTTATTTATGAATAAATACTTTGTCTGGGAAAGATTGTGAATTCCATTAGTCTGAAAGTTTGTGTTTCCTGAGCAATGTGAGCATTAGTCCAAGAGCATGAATTTCACCCTAAATCTCTCTAGGTTCAATCAGTGGACATAGAAAATAAAAAATAATTTGTTAAGTTACTGTAGTTATCTGCCCAGGCCCTGTGATAGCTGATGCAGCCACACCAAAGAATTGGGCAACATTGTCTGGACTTCTCTGATGTAAGCATAAGGTCAGGGTGCTCCTGAGAGACCAGCATCTCCACATTTGCCCTTTGTCAGGACACAGGCAAGGCCACAGTGATATTACCTGCTTTTCAGCCTTCTCAGTGTCACTGCTCACTGGGACCAGGGGACCTGATAGATGTAGAAGAGGTAGTTTATGTTGGGACTATAGTAACTATGTTCTAATAGAAATGGAGCTTTCTTCTTTTGATTTCATGTGGCTACACTATGTGGCTTAGCCTGGTTCTTACAGTCACCATAGGGATGTTACCTACAGTGTATTTAAAAGGTACAGAATCTGTGGATTCAGGACTCAAGAATGTTTGTCAGCTTTCCCATTTGCTGGAACTAAATACCTGGTACCTGCAATTTCAAGGAAGAAATGGTTTCTTGGGCTCATGGTTTCAGAGGGTTCAGTCCATGTTCAGCTGGCTTCAAGGCAGAAAATTGGACAGGAGCCTGTGGCAAAGAAAATGCTTAGTTCATGGTAACCAGAAACAGCAAGGGAACAGTGCCAGAGAAAGGGACAACGGGCCAGACATAGGCCAGGTCTCCATGACCCACTCAGAGTTTTACTCATTCCCCATGGTTCCTATGTCAAGCAAGTTGACACAGTGAAGCTTATCCACCACATCAGGAAAACAGTATCTTTATAAACACTAAACCAATCAGAAGCATCGAAAGGCAATCCTTTTCTCTGAGAACACCAGACCTTCTACATTTATTCTCCCTTCAAAGGAAATTGATTTGATGTAAACAATAAGCTATTATAGCTTGACTCTGAACGTGATAGTAAATGTTTTTGGACTTATTTTTCTAGTTCAGAAACAGAACATTGTATCTGAATAATTTTCAAGTGGTCACATCACTTACCTTGTACAGTTAGTGCCCTCAAATAATACGGAAGGAGACATGACCAGCTGACTTAGCTAACCCAGGAAGAAAAAGAACAGGACTGTATTTTTGAGTTTAAAGAAGATACATTTGATTTATCATAAAAATTAAGGTGGAGATTTAGACATATTAAAAATGGAAGGAGGGGGCTGGCAGGATAGCTCAGTGGCCTAAAGTGCCTGCTTAGGCAAGCTTAGGCAGGTGCAGGGGAGTGCAGTTCAATCCCTGGCACCACATGCTGTGCCAACCCCAGCCTCAGGGTGGGCTGAGCCACCTCCCCCCCAAAAAATGTAATGAAAGGAGGCTTTTATCCAGGATTTATTCATTTCAATCACTAAATCTAAGTTATGTAAAAACTGTCACCATTTCATTCTTGATCAATTGTTTGAAGGAAAAAAAAATCTGTTTTTGTAAATACATCAAGCCAGGTGCCTGGAGTCACTAGTGAAGGACAAGGAAAAAGGTGGATGAAATATCTGTTACATCTTAGTAAAACAATAACTCAATTGCTATGGTAAAAATTCCTCAAGGGTGTGGATTATTGTCTGTTTTTATACTCTTGCATCTCCAGCATACAGCATACATGGTATATTAAGCTTGCCACAAACTTGTTGAATGATTGACTTGGAAAAGTAGTCAAAGCAACAGCAAAAGTCAAATGTCAGCAGACTAAGAACCCGCGTAGGCAAGCTCAGGGACCAGGGTTTTATCCCCAGTACCTCATGCCACACCGGCTCTGCCCCTGGGCGTGCTGAGCTGGCAGCTGAGATCAAGCATGATGCTGTTTGCCTCTAATCCCAGCACTGGGGAGGCTGAAAATAGGAGAATCACGATAAGTTGAAGCTGCATAGTGAGACCCTGTACCAAATATATATATATTTTAAAAGTGGAATGTTCAGGCCAAAGCTGAAGGATCAGTAGATACTTTTAGAAGCAAAAATAGAACTCATTTTATTTGTTTGTTTGTTTGTTTATTTATTTATTTATACTGGGGAAAGAACTCAGGACCTTGTGCTTGCCAGGGGAGTGCTTTACCACTGCACTATAACCCAAGCCCTAGAATAGAATTTCACCATCATTTTATCTTGAAATTATTTGCAAAGTCTTGCAATTTGTTATGAGACTGTGAGCCATAGAGAACAGAAGGTAAACATTTGCCTCTTCCAAGTAGGGATACCTTATGGAAGATGTCACCCATATAGTCGTAGAACCAAAAGCCTACATTTTGATGAGGAACAAACTCTCTCAACCTCCTACAAAAAAATAGTAAAAAGAAAACTCAGACAAGGGAATGAAATGCCCTGTTTTAAAATCCTAACAATGAGTAGAAGAGAAAGACCCTACAAAGTGGATCCGTCGGACAACTTGTGTGTGGATTTGCTGCTCCAGTTTTATTGAACACACAGGCCCTCAATTTTTTTCCTGGAATTTCACTGGAGTTATCCTAGACTAATTGCTTCCTAACAGAGGAATGATATAAATTCTTTTCAGAACTACTCACCTTTGTTTCACTCCTTGGAAGGTTTCTGTACAAATACCAAAGATGTTATGCAGGAAAGTTAGCAGTTCTCATTTAAAAAATCAAACCAGTGTAGAAACAAACTGATTTCTCTTTGTGAACACTTTAGACAAACAAATCAATTATGTTGACAAACGTTTGAATAAACAGAATAGTAAAATTGCAGATAATTCAGGTGGAAAATGAAAGCCTGTAAAGAAAAACTAAGATACTTCGAAATAAAAATCAAATCAAATGAAAAGGAAATGTATAATGATGGAAATGCTAAACCCCATGAGGATGTTTGAAAACAGATTTGAGAGAGCTGATGATTAAATGATAAATTTGAAGACAGAGATGAACACTTGTCCAGAATGTAGAACAAAAAGAAAGATCACTATACATTTTTTAGATATAGGACAAAAAGTTAAAAGATATAATTTTACTTAATTGACATTCAGGATAGAATAGAAAGAAAGATCGTGGTATTTTTGTCTATTATAATAAAATAGCCAGAGCAAAAAAAAAATTATTTACCTTCAAATGTGTCAGACTTACAGCAAACATGGAAACAAGAAGATAGTGAAATGCAAGTTTCATCATACCGAGAGGAAAAACAAACAAACAAATAACAAATAACATTCAAAATAAACCCAAGAATTTTCCAACAGAGTCAATAAATATGTCATATGCACACAGAGCTCTCAAAGTCTTTCAACTTTATAATAAATAACTAAATAAACTGGGCCATATTTATCCAATAGACTCCTGTAAAGTGGTACATAAGAATAGGTTACAGCTCTATATGTCATCATAGAAGAACCATAAAAACCCATATTGCTAAGCAAAATTATCAAATCATAGAAAGTGCAGACAGCATGAGTCCACCCAGAAATTTCAGAAATACAGTCATCCTTACTCCAGGAATCATGAAAAAGTGATTCCAGGACCCTTGGCAGGTTCCAACCTCTGCAGATGCTCGAGTACCTTAAACAAACAGTACCTATGCATACCCTCCTACATAATTTAAGTTTTTAGATCACTAATTACTGAATACAATGTAAATGCTAAAATGCTTTCCTATGCTGCCTAGGAAATAGTTACAAGAAAAGAGCCTATACATGTGCAGGACAGACATAAGATTTTAAAGAATACTTTTGAGCCATGTTGGGTTAAATTTATGGATGCAGAACTGGAGGACACAAAGGGTCAACTGTAATATATTACTTGACTGTGTATGAAACTTATAAAATCTTAAAGAAAAAGCATTAACTAATACAGAAGTCAGTATAGTCACTACTGTTTCTGTGGAGGTACAGGGAGGCATCTTTAAAACATAAGAATGTATTTCTTTATCTGAATCTTAGGTTCTCAAGTCTGTGCTATATGACTTTTAGCAAACTTGCTATACATAAAAATGCACAAATAAACACATACACACTGTTATGTATAAAGCATAAGATTTCCACTACCCCAGCACCCAAACTTCAACCGCTGCACTGCTATTTTAATGAAGACAGCAAGTAAAAAGAATGGCTATTTACTTAACCCTCTCAAAGGGAGCCACTCTTCTGACTTCCAGCATCAGAGATGAATTGTACCTATTTTTAAACTTTATATAGGGCCAGGGAGATGACTCAGTGGAATAAGTGCTTCCCTGGCAAGAGCAAGGGCCTTAGTTCAATCCCTGGTTCTGAAAAACAAAACTTTATATAAATGAAATCATATATGATATACACTTTGAGCCTACCTGCTTTTCTTCAACCACTTGTTCATGAAGTTGACCAGTGTTGTTATATGCAGAAAGTGTGTTGATTTCCTGCTTTAGTAATTTTAAACAGTATGCATGCGTACTGTGCGTATGTGTCGCTGCATACGTACATATATATGCATATATATGTATATATTTGTGCATATATGTAACATACATTTCTGTGCATAGACTATGTTTCCAATAAAAGAAAACTTGGAAAGTTCAGATCTAGTAGTTACAGAGCTCCTGTTACTCTTTGCATGTGCATTAAAGTTGTAAATGTCAACAATCAAAATACTTCAGACATGAGTATTTCCAATGAGACTGGAAAGCCAGTCATTTCTCAAATACCTCACTCTTTCTGCTTTTGCTGCCAAGTCCACATCACACACAGGGACAATTAAAAAGGACCCTGTCAAGCAATTTCACCTCTGTGTTTATAAGATCAAAATTCAGACTAGCATAAACATAGAAATAGTCGGATTTTTCCAGTGGACCTACTCCTAACAAAGTAACACAGCAGGCAACCTGTCTGGGGCTCCCGTCTCTCTTGCCCTTTCCCTTACCCCACAAACCTATTTTCTCTTTCACTCTATCTTACGTTGGTCTGCAAGTCCAACACCTGTACCATGCTGAAGATTTCTTTACATAACATTGGTGGAAAAGTCTAGTAAAATAGTTCAAAGCAAGGTGTGAAATGGAGAGAGATCCTAAATCTGCAAGGGTTTTTTATTTTGTTTGTTTGCAATCCAAGGATTGAACTCAGGACCTTTTCACTGAGCTATGTCCCCAGACATTTATTATTATTGTTCTTTCAAATTTTGAGACAGGATCTCAATAAATTGCTCAATTTCTCAGGCTGAGATTGAAATTAGGATCACCCTGCCTCTGCCTCCCAGACTGCTGAGATTACAGGCATAGGAAACCATGACCAGCCTGGACTGTCTACATTTTATGAGAGAAAAGTAAGGTTGAATTAGCAGAAATCATCATCAATAATAGTGGAACAAGATTTTCAAGTGGGCCTTTTATATTATATCAGGTGGGCATAACCCTTATCTGCTTTCAAAAGGTCTTAGCCTATGCTGTGGCCTGAAAATCAGAACTCCCAATTCAAAGATTAAAGCTCATCTTTAGGGTAAAAACATTTATCTTGAATGGAGACAAAATGTCAACCTCAAGAAGTCTGCTATGGAAGAATACCAAGCGCTTCCCATGATCCAGACAAGGCCAAGCATTGCCTGGGAAATGCCTGCATCTATCGTTGTGCTGGAAGTTGGGGAATCTTTTGTCTGGGGGAACCAGGCTGAGTGCAGCTCCCTGGAGCCTCTCCTAAACTAGCACCCAGCTGTCTCTGATGCTGTGTCTCTGACCTTGTGGTCTTCAGTGCATCCTTCTCTAGGGGTGGTTGTTCCTCCTTCATGTAGGAAAACCCTGACTTGTGCCTACTGTCTTGAGATCACTTCTTGGCTTTGCATTTGCCCTGGATATTTCATTTTGATACATCTCTACTTTGTACTCTAGCCTCTGCCCTGGTCTCATGTACTCATGGAGAAGCCTCAGATCCACAGAGTTCTCCCACTGTTGTTTGATTTTGCTGCAGGAAGGCATCCAGAGATAACTCAGCCTTTGCCTCAGACACTGTCTGAAAAAACCGAGTCTGCATGGACACTATGCTAAACATAGCTCACTACTTCTGATCTCCAGGGATGGGGTGTGAGAAGCTTTCTGTCCAGCACTGTAATCTGTAAGGCACAAGAAGCTACAGGGCGACTGGTCAGATCTAACAGTTACAACTTGGTTGAGTGTTACTTGAGTACTCTGGGCAGCTGAAGGCAGAGTGTTGGAAATTCAAGCCAAGACTTGCAGCTTAGAGAGCTCCTGTCCCAAAATAATCCTCATTATTGGTGGGGGCTCAAACTTATATGCATTTGACTTAAAATCAATATCCTTTAGCACCCTACAAACCACTCATCATTTTCACTAACTACTCCGAAGAGCCTACAGCCTCCCTTGGGGACCACTTGTTTCTCTCCTCCCAGGGAAATTTCATGGCCACATGCTTAGCTGCTTGATGATTTCAGGTGGACAACTCCATGCCAGCTACTACACTTCAGATGTTGAAAGCTGGTAAGAAAATCCTACAGTTCTGAGCATTAGTGTAGTTACCATTCTGTATTCTCCCTATGATATTTCTCTTTTTTTTCTCATTTGTTTTTGTTGGCATTGCATAATAGTTCTGTTCAAGGACCTGGAGGCTTCCCTTCTGATTCTTCACCTTTGGTTTCCCTTTCTTGATTCCTAAACTCATGAAAATCTCCCTCAATGAAACAAGACAACACATTAACAAAAACTCTTTCAATCAACCATTGCCATCATTGGAACCTTTCACATAATGGATCCTCCCTCTGTTTTTGTAAGTTAAGCATCCCCCCAAGTTGAAAATTTTCCTGTGCATATTCTTCAACTCTCCAGTCTCATCTCAGCTCCTCCTAATGAAGCTTCTTCCTTCACTCACCCCTGAAGTGATTTGGCAAAAATCACCAGTGTCTGTGATTTTCTGTCACTATCCCTGATCCTCTGCCTAATTTGAGACATCTTATGAACCCACCTCTTGTAACTCTAGACACATACACTTCTTGTAATGTCTTTTGATATGTCCTCCCTCCTTCTTTACTCCTGTCTGAGACACCTTTTCCAAACTGAGCATTTTTCCCCCCTCAGTCTCCAGTGGAAGCTCGATGCTGCAGTTTGGATGGTGAATATCCCCCAAAGATGTGCTGGAGGCCTGATCCCAGGCTGTGGCACTGGTGGGAAGTGAGGCTTAGTGGAAGGGAGTTAGATTACTGGGGGTGCCCTTGAAGACCCTGCCCTTACCCCTCCTCTCTTTTTCTCCCCCCACAAGCTGCTGTACCTTGTGGTCCAAGACAATCAGGCCAAGTAACCATGAACTGACACTTCTGTAATTCTGAGCCATGAATCTTTCCCCTGAAAGTAGGTCAGCTCAGGTATTTTATCACAGGAATGGAAAGCTGGATTCCTAGGAGTCCCTTTGTGGATCAGCTTGCTCCTCACTTGACCATTACCCCAGGGGTGTCCTACATACAGTGATGGCTCATACACCACCAAGTACAGCCAACCTGGATTTCAAGCCAGTGCTTGAAATGCACATGCCTCCTTGCCCTGTGGATCCAGTGGACCTGTTACTTTCCCCTGAAATATGTTGTCTGTAATCCCTAATTCTACTTGGCCTGATTCTACTGTATTGCAGCCTGCTAGGCTGGAAAATCTGGGAATAATTTAAGGCTCTCCCCTCCCCTCACTGTTCCAGTCTTCAATTATCCACTTTTTATTTCCCCTTCTTTTTTGTCAGAGTGGGGACTGGGATTGAACAAAGGCCTTTGCTCTGAGCTACCTGTCAGGCCCTTAAAAGTTTTGTTTTGAGACACGGTTTTGTTAAATCACTGAAATGCCCATATTGGGCTTAAACTTGTAGTGCTTCTGCTTCAGTATCTCACCATGTACATCACCATGTCTGGGTTATCTTAAATATTTTTAAAACTTTCCCGCTATCTTTTATCTGCTATTCTTGGACCAAAGCTCCCTTGCTTCTCTTCAGACCTTCTGTTTATTCCATTCTGCCCCCAGGACAATATGAACCCATCACTCAGCAGTTTCCTTTGCTAGTTTGTTTTATTCATTTGTGATGTGGGAGTTGAACTCAGGGCCTCACACATGTGAGACAAACACTTAACACCAGCCATCACTCAATGTTTTGAAAACAAACTTGGCCCTGGATCGCTGTTGCTCACAGAGCCAAGTCCAGACCCCCAAGATGGCAGACATGGCCTCCGTGGTTTGCGGGCGTAAGCCAGGCCTCCCATGCCTCCATCTGCCTGTGGCCTGTCTTAGAGGACCCCAGAGGAAGCACACAGAAGCGCCTGATCTGCTCTGCTGACAAGAAATCTGGACATGCATAAACCAGCAGCAAGGTGATGTAATCCCGTCCAATTTTCACAGATAATATCCAGGGTGGAAATGTTTCCAAACCACAGCTGAAAGACACATGTGGTTTTATTCGGCATGAAATTCAGCAAGTAATTAATACTCAGCCCTGTCATGCTCCTGGAAGCAGGGCCACTCTTGGGAATTTGGGGAGCGATGGTGAGACCCCCATGTTGGCCTCTGCTGACTCCCTCTGTCCCAGCAGGGAAGGGCAAAGCTTCCAACCTACTTCTGGGTAATCACACACCTGTGCTGGCTGCTTCTTAGGGTTTGTGGGGATGTAGAAGAGGTTCTGGATAACTACACAAGGGACTTCCTGAATTAAGACCATTTCAGGGACCATCTGGGGCTGGTTCTGAGGCTGATTTCTCCAACTCTGCCCAGCAACTATGGAGGAACAAATTATAGGAGTGGCCAGGCTTTAGCAAAACATGCAGGAAACAACCTTGGCTGGAATTTCACTTCCAGGGCAGCTTTAGGAACCATGACCAATGGGGTGTTTTCTTTTCAACTCTGTCTCTTCCTTTTTCCTTGCTTCTGCTGGTCACAAGTGCCTCTTACTTGAGCTTACATTTATTTATTTATTTACTTACTTATTTAGTCAGTTTTGTATTTTAGGACAGGATCCACAGGGTTTACAGGGTCTCACTGCATAGATAAGACTTGTAGTGATCCTCCTATTTACAGCCTCCCAAGTGCTGAGATTACAGGTGTGTACCACCATGCCTACTGTCAATTGCTGCCTCAGTGCATCCTAGAGGCAGGGCCAGCACTACACACTGGGGATTGAACCCCAGCCGCTGCATCTGCCTAAGCAGGTGCTTTAGTTTGCTGAGCTATCTGGCCAGCCCTTTGAACCTACCTTTGCTCTCCAATTCTTTTTGATAGACATCAGTGACTTGCTGCATTTTTTAGCTTTTAATCACATTTTGATTTTTAATATTTTGGGCCCCTTCTCCAAAATGAAATAAACTTGTGGGCTTTCCCTCCAGAACAACACCCAAATGATTATAACTATAACATATTCTTATAATCCAGACTCCATGTGCCACTCTTCTCTCAACAAAGCACACTTATACCGCTCATAGGATCTAATAAAACTTCCAAGTGACACCCAGCACATATCTGAAGAGAGCTTTCACATAGTCTTTCCTCTTTCCACCTGCCACTGGATTTTCCTTAATTGTCTTGTTTCTCCTCCAATCTTCATCTGTCCATTTTCATCTTTGAGTGATGCCCTACCCTGAATACTGTGCTGCCGACACGTACTGCAGGATGGGCCATTACATCCTCACCAGCCTGGTGGCTGCTTCCTCAGATTCCTGGGTAGACCCCATGAGATGTGCCCCACTAGAATGCGGAGGATGTTCCTGGACACACTGTTGCCAAACTGTGTCTCCATGCATCTGCCCTTGTTGGGTCTGTAGGCACAGTACAGAAAGACCTCCTCAGCTCTAATCCAAGGACCTAGAGACTGCTCCCCATGGGAACAGGGGCAGGTGTTGTGCTGGAACCAGTTAGCAATACTGGAGGAGTCTGGGGTAGTTCTCCCCACAGCACTTCCTGAAGGATCCATCAGTGCAGGCAGCAGATAAGAGGCTATGATATCATCTCAGCCCCTGCGTGGATTGAAAGGAAAGCACATTCCTTATCCAAAGAACCCATTTCCCCTGTACTGTTCCTAGTTCCAAGCTCTGGGCTAGGTGTTTGGAGAACAACAGTAAGAACAAGCGGACATGGGCTACCTTCAGGAGACTTCCTGCCTCAGGTGTGATACAATCATGATGGTGTGACCCTTGTATTTTGAAGATAATCATCTTATGAAACTTCATACAGAACTTAGTTGGGTGCAGGCCACACTTTGGGTAGAGTCTGGGAGAATGGTGAGGGAAGGCTCCCACAAGGCCAGTAGTTCCTAGTTGAGAGTTTCAGGGGCTGTCTGTTCTGTGGAGGGAGTGTGGGGACACTGGGTTCAGAGGCTGGTGGAACAGAGAAAACTAAGGGCAGCTGACAATGAGAAGCACAGGCTAGGACCTCTGAAGCAGTTGATGTTAGAAAGTATTCAGGGCTTTTGACAGCATTCTAAGAACACTAGGCTCTTAAGCATGGTGTGATTAAAGTGGATGTAACTAAATTCCAATCCTGGGCAGGGCAGTGAAAGTCTGCTGTCTGGGACAGCTTGGAACAGGGTCACATCTTCCTCCAACTGTGGCAAGATTGAGTGGAGGCAGGGAGACACCCATTAAGGCCCAGTCCAAACCTTAGGTGTGTTTAGCAAAGTCAGAGTTTAGACAACAAGGGCCATTGTTTCTTTTTTGCATCTGTTCTTTTGTGCCCAGACTAATGAAGAATGTCTACCCACTGTACTCCTGTGCTTTCTCTGTCAGTTCCAGGAGAGTAGCAATTTGGAGATGACCAGAATTAACTGAACACTGCTACAGAGAGTGATCAAGAGTGCAAGTACTGGCCCTTTGCAGAATCTCATGCAGGCAGGCAGAGGCCCACCATCCATAGGATTCTGGAATTCACCCAGAGCCTGCAACTCCCAAGACTTTGCAAGCCAAGCAGGTTCAAGAGCACACGAGAGAGATCAGAGCAGAGGAGGGACAGGAGAGGTAGGTGGGGTCACTGGACCTTCTGTTTGTGGGTGGGCTCTTGGTGGGCCGGGTCTGATATGTGGTCTGGGCCTGGGTTCTGCATGTCACAGGGGAGGGAATTGTTGATCAAAATGATCACTCCACTACAAAATGGTCCTTTATTTATATCCCCCTTTTTTGTTTTGCTTTGTCAGAGATGGGTGTTCCATTGGTGTTAGAGATGCTGTATTTGGAGAAGCCTTTAAGGGATCTTTGCATACTTGATGCCAGTTCAAATATTGTAGGTAATTGAATTCAGCAAAATAATCCAATATAGTCCAATAGTCCAAAATAGTAGTGAGTTATATGCATATATAAAATAGTTAGGGGTCCAGTCCAAATTCAGTTTCAGCATGAGTGAGACCTTCTTTGCACCCTTGAGACCCCCACCACCACTCTGCAGTCTCCCTACCATTCCCTCTGAGTGAGTGAGAACTTCTGCAGCATTCTCAGGACCCCCAGATCCAGTCCAAGCCTAGACCCAATGAATGTGTGGGAGAGCTTCTGGCTATCCTTAGCCTGCAGGACCTGTCCAGTCCAAACCCAGGGTGCAGTGTGAGTGGGACACTCTTCTGAGCCCTTGGGACCTCCCCACACACCACTCCACAGCCCCTCACCCACGTCCACTGAGTGAGAACATCTGCTGCATTCTTGGGACCCCGAGATCCAGTCTTAGCCCCGGCTTGGTGAGTGCGTGGGACAGGTTCCTCTCCCCACTACTCCACCTTGTCCCCTCCAGACTCAGCTCAGGTCTGGCATACAGGCCTGGGGTATAACTCTGCAGCTGCAATCCCTGCAGAGGGAGTAGGGGACAGAACCACCCAGCTCATCCAGCAGCAGAAAATCTTGCCAGAGGGGCACAACAGGTTCACTCCCAAAGGTGGCAGCAGGAAGGATCTGAGCACAGCAGTCAGACCCAAGCCAGGCACAGCTGGATAAATCCAAACTTTGTAGATCTGC
>NDGN011441507.1:0-13890 GCA_002564285.1 Tympanoctomys barrerae
GCTCCTGGACTAGCTGGGTGGCTTTGTCCCCTACAGTCTCTGCAGGGATTGCAGCTGCAGGGTTTCACCCCAGGACTGTAGTCCAGGCCTGAGCTGATTCTGGAGGGGACAAGGCAGAGTAGCGGGGAGAGTCAGCTCTCCCACACACTCACCGGGCCTGGGCTAGGGCTGGATCTGGGGATGCCCGGAACGCAGCTGAAATTTCTACTCGGTGGACGTTGTGGCGGGTACTGCACAGTGGTGTGGTGGGCCCAAAGGAGTGGAAGAGGGTCTCATCCACGTTCCACCTGGGCTTGGACTGGCAGGTCCTGCTGGCACATTATAGCTGTAAGCTCTCCCACACACTCACCGCGGCCTGGGCTAGGACTGGATCTGGGGGTCCCCAGAACGCAGCAGAAATTCTCACTCAGCGGGCAGAGTGGTGGTTTGCTGCAGGGTGGGGGCGGCTCCCAAGGGGGTGGAAGAGGGTCTCACCTACAATGCCCCTGGGCTGGGACCAGCAGGTCCCACTGGTGCAAGGTAGCAGGAAGCTCTCCCACACACTCATCAGGCCTGGACTAGAACTAAATGGAGATATTTAAGTAATAAACGAAATTCCTTTTCTTTAGGAAAATTTAAAGGAATTGTGATAATTGGGCTTTATACAAAAATGTAAATATCCACAGGCTATGTAATAGCTCAGCAATCTAAGCACCTGCCTGGGAAGCTCAAGGACCTGGGTTTAATTCCTGGTACCACATACCATTTTGGTCCTTCATAGAGCTGGCCACCAAAACTGGACATGATGGTGCATGCCTGTAATCCCAGCACTGGGGGTGCTGAGACAGCAGGATCACTGTGAGTCCAAGCTGCGTAGTGAGACCCTGTACCAAATACATAAAATTTAAATTTAAAATAAAGATTTAATTGGTACCCTGTATTTTGTGCCCGCCAGAGAGCTCCATGGTCTAAAGCACCTGCTTAGGCAGACACAAGAGCCAGGATTCAATCCTCAGTCTGCCATGTCAGCCCCGCCCCCCAGAGCATGCTGAGACATTGATTGAGACTGGGCGTGGCGGCTCATGCCTATAATCCCAGTGCTTGGGAGGCTGAAAAATAAGAAGCATCACTATGAGTCTGATCTGTGTAACAGAAACTCTGTAGACACTGTACTAAATACATTTAAAAAAAAAAAAAAAGTAAACATCTAAGCAATCTGGGAGAAGGGTAACCAGCAGGTTCCTATTTCTGTTTTTAAAAGTCTAAAATGATCACAAAATGAAATTTTCAAAGCATCTTTATGCTTAAAAATTATTACTATTTTGTTATGAGAATTAGTCCAATTGTCTGAAAGGCTTTACTTCCTGAGGACTATAGTAGTTAAGTATTATTATGTTGAGAAAAGTCTTGGTAGGTGGTCTATGATCTCAGTACTCCTTTTTTGTGGTTTTTGAGGACATCAGTCCCCATAGAAGGATATTTATTTTCACAAAACTGAATTCCACATAGAATAAATTACTTTAAAAACCTCATGGACATAAGCTACACTTTGATTAGTATTTGAAATTTGACTTTAATACTTGGCTCTTGCACTTGGTACTTTATCAGTTTCTGTCAAATTCCTCCACAACATTTCTACTTTTATGGTTCCTTAAAGATAAATCACAAACTTCACAACCAAAATGGACTAAAACCAGACTCAATAGATTCTTAGAGTTCAAGACTGCATTAGAGATCAGACTATACTGCCAGGACTGTGAAGGGACCTACCCGAAGCTACAGAGTGCCACCACCCACCGCACAACCAGACACGCCCACCAATGCAAAGTAGGAGCCTAGAAGGAGTCGTTTTTCAAAAGACATTATTGTAATAGCTGGGAAGAGATATGATGGAATGCCACCGTGCAGCTGCACTGGTCGGCTTTCCTGCTGCTGGAACACAACGCCTAGAACCCAGAACTTAATGCAGCAAAAGGTAGACTCACTCACAGTTTCGGGAGATTCAGTCCACGGACAGCAAGCTCCAAGGCAACGTCAGGGTGTGGCAGAGCAAAGCTGCCTACTTCATGGGGGCTGGAAAGCAGAACAGGACAACAGCATCAGGAAGGAAAGAGTGAGGGACCAGATCCGGTGCCCAGGCCACGCCTCCATAACCCCCCAGGCCCACCCAGAAGACTGCTTTACTTGTATGACAGGATTTCTTACTCCAAGAAAGATGACATACCAGGATTAATAGGTGCACACATACTATCATTAGCTTAAGTGTAATAAACTAGTGTATTTATTTTTAAATATATGCTAAAGCACTTAGGACTTTACAACCGATTACTAATTTTCACATGTTGCAATGTAGGTGTGTATGTGCATAAATATATTTAATGGCAGAGATAAAAAATAACAAGATCCTAACAATTATTTTATTTGTTGTGATGTAGCACTGCACTTATTCAAAAGCCACAGTTGCTCTCTCAAAAATTTTACTAAGGGCTTAGTCTAGAGCACTTTTGCTTCTTTTTAAATGTACAATTCTTAATGAAATTTTTCTATTTTTCTAGATTATAACAGATTAGAAGCAGAAGATTAAAAGGGGGAAGAAACAGATATTAAAGAGAATCATGATTGATTAAATAAACACTGATAAAGTGCTTTTCTAGGTTCATTAATGGGCACAATAAAAACCTTAAAAGTTATACTTCACAATATGAAAAGACAAGCAAATATAGATAAGCCATACAATAGACTATTATGCAGCAATTAAAAATAAATAAGTGAGTGGCCAAACCACTAAGAAACATAAAAAGAAAAACAAAGCAATCTTAAATGCATTCTGTTTAGTGAAAGGAAGCAAGGTGAAAAGTTACATACTGTATGACTCTACCTATAAACACTCTGAAAAACTAAAGCTATAGGGACAATGGAATCGGTCCTTGGAAAGGGAGATTGGGCATGGTGGTGCGCACCTGTAATTCCAGCTCTTGGGAAGCTGTAAATAGGGGATCACTATGAGTGCAACCTAGTAGTGAGACCGGAACACTCTGTAGACCCTTCCCTAAAATACAAAAAACAAAAACAAAAAAATCCTTGGAAAGGGTCTGCAGCAAAAGGTAGCAAAGGTGTGAACGGGTGGAGCAAAGGGGAATTTTAGGGCAATGAAACTGTAGGTTAGTGGTAGATAAAGGATATTATACACATATCCAAACCTACAAAACTGCACAAATATGAACCCAAATAAAAACTATTTTTGTTAATAATATGTCAATATTGGTTCAATTTCAACAAATCTATCATCCTAATGCGAGATACATATTCATGCAAGATTTCATTAAGAAGGAATAGTGTCAAGGAAGATAATATAAGGGAATACTTTACATGATTTGCTTAATTTTCTGCAAATATAAAAACTGCTCTAAAAATATAGTACTAATTTTTATATCTTATCTTACATGTAGTATTCATTTTCAACAAATGGCAACAAAAGAGATTCTGTTGCAATAGGCATCTATCACTCACAGTCGTCTTTATCTGCACTAATCTAGCTTTTTATGAATTCCTAGTCACTTTTAGATATGCTCAAATAACAAGCACATAAATTATGGGCAGGCCCTGAGCAGGGTTTTGAAAAGTGTGGTCCTCAAGCCACCTGTACCACAATCACGTGGGTGCTTGTTAAGAATCATTTCCCCACTAAATCAGAACTTCAAGGAGTGAGAAATCTGCCTTTTTAACAAGTTCCCCGGGAATTATGATACACAATAAGTATGGGAAGCACTTCATTAATAGTATAGAAGGACAGTTAAAGAATACTCCCTTTTTTTTTTTACTGCTCATAAAAAGCAAACAATTAAAACCTACCAGCTGCCCCCTAATCAAGGGCAGGCTTCCCTTCATCCCCTTTTGCACAAAATGACAATCAAGTAACCTATTTTGCCATAAGAAATTTCAGACACAAGGACTAAATTCTCTAGAATCATCTTATTATCTAACACCAGGTTAAGGAAATGCTGCTTTTTCAAAATATAAATAGCTAAATGATGAAGTCTAAAATGACACGGCCCTTTTGTATCACTTTTAATTGAATCAAGATGAATCATGGTTCTAACGCAAGATTAAAGAGAACGCTTTCTAATGCTTTATGACTTCTCATTCCCCAAATTGAATAAACATTTTTTCAATAAAATTTTCAGATAACCTCTTAATTCCTTTTCTTCCTCCTAAGAAAATTAATTTCAATGAAATAATTTGGTCTTGACCTTTGCAGAAAGATATAACTTTACATCATTGGTATCAAAGAAGGTCACAGTGTGGGAACGCAGGGCAGCCTCGGGGCAACGCCCTAGCACAATCATAGAGTAGCCCTGATCAATTCTTGTTGTCATTATTTCCTTCGGACTCTTCACTTTGTCCTTTAGTGATCCTGGCAATTCACCTTTAAGCTGTATGGCACTATTATTACCTTTATTTATCTAGTGATCAAATTCCAAGCAATCTTACCCATTTGACACATAGAGAGACATGTGTTTTTCAAATCTTTGCTTTATATTTCTGTGTCTTTTTCCTCCCCATCACAACATTTATAGCTCTTCATTATTGGAAATGATCTGGTGTTGGCCATTTACACTGTAAGAAAATGCCGCTTATATCTGTGTGCAACAGAGTTACATGGAGAGCTGATAAATCACAGATTGCTGTGCCACCTCCAGAGTGTGTGATCCAATAGTCTGGGGTGGCACCAGTGCCACTGGTCTAGGGAAAACACTGAAAATCACTGATATAAAGTAATTTTCCACCTTTTTCTGGTACTTGTTCCAGATAATGTTCTGGCTGGGGTTGTACATTACATAAGTTTTTCCAAGATTTATCACTGTAATCTTGTTAGACCTAGATGGCATAGCAAGATAATGTAACCTAAAAACTCCTTTTGACACAGGGCAGTGGAACTGCACAATTAAATTCTCTATGTCTAAAGAAGACCATGCAATGAAAATGTCAAATTAACAGTGAGAGTCCTGGTTGTTTAGTACTTACCAAATCCTAACCAGCCAAGTTGCACCTCTGTCTCTGGCTCAAGCATTTCCATTTCATTTCTATTTCCTTGAACTTAGACACAAGCCATGAAGATGTGCCTCTTTCCATCAATAGCCCGTGTCCCCACTGCCACTATAGAAGCCCACCTGCCTTCCTGGCCTCTGGTCATGGGTTATCTCAATTTTGTCTCCAAAAAGCTCTGAGGAGCTCCAGCCCAACCCTTTTGCGGGCTCCTCGGTGCCTAGGGTATTTAGTGAATCTTGCTCTTGGCTCCCTCCCCTTGCCATATTTTGGAAAATGATGTTTGATTTCTGTAAACTAAAGGATGCCAGAGGTAGGGTGAGGCAAGGGCCACCCTGTGCCTTGGGCAGGGGAAAGCATCCCTGGCATAGTGCACAAGAGAAGGGAAGCTTCTTACCCACAGGGGAATATTGTTGAAGAAATAACATGTACTGATTTCTTTGATGACCTCTGACATTTTCTTTAAGTAAAGCGCAATCCTGAACGGTTTCTTACAGGAGTGGCACACTCCGTTGAACAGTGGACGCTGCACCAGGGTACAAGAAGAGACCAGAGAGCTGCCCGCAGCAAGAAGTGCAGAGTGTTTCTCTACCAGAAGAGGGCAGCAGACCACGTTACAAGAGGGCCCCCTCCGGACAGCAGTTCCCCCATAAACCCAGGCCCTTAAACCTTGGTAACCAGGAAGACACTGGGTGGGACACGTTAAGCTATGACCTTTTCTTCGATGTTAGTAAACCTCATGACCAAGCACTGTTTGGAAAAGAGAACATAACTTTGCAACTGAAAAGACAGACTCCAGTGCTGCCCAGCTGACTAGACCAACCACTCCAAGTCCCCATTTTCTTAACTAGTACAATGAAAGGAAAAAAACAAATACCCATAACAACTGCATCTGGCTTATCAACTTGACAAATTTTCTATGCCCCCTCCTCGCAAAAAAGTAAAAAATCTAAACAAACTTTTCTTATTTCCTAAATTGTGAACAAGAGAAGTATATTAATCTCAAAAGCTGCCTCAGCAATTCATGCCACAAGATCCAATGCCTTAAAATTCCTTAACCTTCTCACGTTTTGTGGAAAAATAGTTTGCGCTCCAATTGACAGGCCAGAGGGGATGCCTAGAATAGGGGTCCAGTCAGAAAAGACCCAGTTCCCACTGGGTAATTAACGGTGCCCAGACCCGGATATTGAAGAAAGACAGGCGACCGAGAACTCAGAAGCCAGAGTGTGGGGAAACGTGTAAGAGAAAATCCCAATCTCGGGCTGTCTTTCCAAAACAGTTATAGGAAAATTGCAGAACCTGTCCTCCCCAGGAAGCCTCAGGGAAAATATGACTTGGTCTCTGTGACTGCCTCTCTCACGGTGACTACAAGAGCACTCCCAGGCCGTGCCAGCCAGACGTCAGGAGTCCAGTGGTTCTCTTATGCCATTGTGGATGGAGCTGCTGTGCTTAGCCTGTTAACAAAGGCACACAATTAAAATGCCAAAGTTGAAAAATCACAAATTCTTGTCCAAACTACGGAAGAGAGTTCCAAATGACTCCATTCTATTTTTATGTGACAGGCTATTAATTGCTATCACTGCGCACAATTTGATTTCAGACAGCTAATGTTTCTCTTTCCTCCAAGCACCAATCAACATTGTCCTTTCTGCTAGGGAAATGTCTCTAACTAATCTTCCTACTATTTACCCCACAGGTTTGTTCAAATTGACGCCTGAAAGTTAATTTGCACCTTACTGTTTTATAAAAACAATCCCAGAAGGAGCTATCAAGTGATCTATCCCATTTGAATTCTAAGTCTAAATTCTAATTTTCCATTTCTCTTATGGATTATATAAATGAGAACACTTTAGGGGGAAGCTCACATTAACTAGGATAATTTTTCTAGCATTTCAATAATTTTCTCATCATACTTGTGCTGGTTACTTTCAAATCTGTTTCATCTGTTCCTTAAAATCTGGCTAACAATTATAAATAGTGCCTTTTTAAGAGAAAAGAAAGATATCACCACTGAATTTCTCCTCAAGGAACTTCTTAATATGTAACCAAATTTAAAACAATCTGGAATAGTCAGGTCTCTTCTGGACAAGTCTGGTGAGCTTCATAAAGTATAACAACTATGCATTGGATTTTTTTTTTTTAACACAATGGGTGTGTCTGTTTTGAGACAAGCTCCCACTGTGGCTAGCCTCGAACTCACTCTAGCCCAGATTGGCCTTGAATTTGTGTTCCTTCCTCCCTGGGCTTCTCAGGGCTGAGATTACAAATATGCTACCACATCCAGCTAAAGCTACTGTATATTTAAAACCAATATAAGAGGTATGGTTGAAACATGAAGTGAATGTTTAAATTTTAAAAGAAAACTTATTATACTCAAAGAGTATAGTAAAGTAATCCCCTTCAAAACACTTACCCCATTGTTCTTGGCACTTTCTGAAGCAGCTCTGGAAGTCTTTCATAAGGTCCCTTCATTGTGCTGTTTTGATGTCCTAATTGATTGAAAACATTTAACTTACATTATGGTTTGTCTCTAGATGTTCCCACAAACCCTTGGGTGGTCATAGGATTTTTTTTGGAGGTGGCTAAATCTGTAGTGTGTAATTGATTGGAAGTACAATGCTGGTGTTAAGGGTGGGTGATTGCTGGATCAGCCACTGACTGGAATGGTACCACCTAATCCTGGTAGACCGGATGCAATATAAGAGGCAGAAAAAGGCTTGTCTCACTCTTTCTTGTTGCTGTTCCACCAGCCTCTCTGCCAAGCACCACCCTTCCTTGGAGCCAGCTGATTATGGACTGAAACCTCTGCAAACTGAGCTAAATAAACCTTTCCCTCTTTAACTTTGAGTGTTGGGTATTTTGTCTCAACAATGAGAAAAGTAACTAAGACACCTTTCATGATCATTATAACTTTAGGCAAGAGCCAGATGTCCCTCGTCCACACTAGATCCAGTGAATCAAGGAGATGAAGAGACATAATGTTTTTATGAGCCTGCCTTTCCACTGGATGGCACCCTGAAGCAGCATTCACCACTTTTTTTTTTTTAATCAACCCTCACAAAAGACAACTTCCAGAACTGCTTCAAAAAGTAGCAAGATGCATGAGATATGTGAGTTCAAAGAGAAGGAAATATTTTGAGAGAGAATAGGGCCATTGTGTCTTTTACTGTTAAAAAAAATCCATGTTATTTAAATATTCACCATGTTTTAATCACACTTCACAGCTTCCTTTTGATTGCATGAGGTATGGAGCCTTTCACTGACACTAGCCCGTCTCCAGGTACATGGTACCACATTTACCCACCATATGCAGTGGGTGGGGCCAAGTGAGTTGCTTTGGCCAATGCAATGAAGTGCTTCTAGTCAGAGAGTGTTAGGACCAATGCCTGATTGGCCCTGTTCCTTGTCCTACCACGGGGTCTAGCACCATGCCATACAATGGAAGTCCCAACCACCTGCCTCAAGTGGGGCAATCATAAATCAATCACTTCCAAGACATCTGATGCTGATGACCAATGAAGAGTAAATCTTTACTGTTCTAAGCCACTGGGACATCAGGGTTGTTTACACCACAACATAGTCCCTCCTGTTCTGACTAGTACATTTCAGAAAGTCTTGTCCCTGCTCTGTTCTCAACACAGAGCTCCAGGACTGGCGCAGGTCAGGAAATGAATCCCAGGATAGAAACGCAGAGGTGTACAGTGCTTGAAAAGTGGTGGGAAAGTGTAGAAAAGGGCTGCACTTCAGAGTCAAGATACACCAAGGTTCAAAGCACGGCTCTGATGACACCCTCTGTAAAACAAGGCGGTTTCTTAAACTCAATCTTCCTTTCCTTCATCATAAATGAGAATAATATACACCTTTCTAAAATGAGAGTCTACATGCAAAACATTTTACATAATAAATTCTCATATCTCAGCTGCTATTATCACCTGTTAAGATGGAAGAGATTTTGACAGTGGAAAGTGTGCAGAAGCAGAACAAATGTTTCCACTTGTTCATTTTGAAAAATGTTATGTTAAGCATTACCAGTTATATTTTCTAGTTAAACTAAAAGCCTTGTACAGGAAATACAAATTTTATTAATAGTGGTACTGGCATTTTATGAACCACAAAGTAATGAAAATATAGATGTTAGTACACAGAGTCAATGATAGAGAAAGATTTATTTATTTACTCAATTTATGAAATTGTGACCCTGAAGCCCTTATGCAAAAATGCCATTTATCCCAATTTGTAAAGTATATGAAACTAACAGGAGTAATAATAGAGATAAAGGATAACGCAAGAAGAATTATAATGGTTTCTAAAGTAAGATTTGTCTATTCTCCTCTCATTAAGCATGTTCTAAAATGTGAGGTATATTCCTGACCCCCAAAATTAAAATTTCTCACCCCAATCAATCTGATGTTGTACAATAAGACATACTGCCTTGCTCCATAAGTGCTACAAGGTTTTCTAAACCTTAGGGTAACCAAAGATGAATTTCTTAATAAAAATTCAATTTGTAATGTTTAGATATTATTTACTCCTTGGTTGTAGAGTAATCTGTGTTTTGCCCAACACGGCTGCCTAAGTTCTTCCTCTGGCAATGGAGGTGAAATTGATTAGATCTCTTTACAGAGCAACACATAGGTTGATCCAATTTTTTTTTTCTCTCAAGTCTAACATAACACCTTGCTATTTACTTTCTGTCAGAGTAATCCTAGCATGCCAGCCACCAAGCAAAACATATTTATCGAAGAATTTTGATCTTTGTTAAGCAAATGATTCTGTACGTAATAGATTTCCTCTGCTAACAACCAAATCCACATGGGCAGAGAAGGGTAACTCAGGCTTATCTATTTCTTTCACCTTCTGTCAAGGTTTGCTGACAGAAATCCTTGATTTTCATTTGCACTGAGGACTCCTTTTCTCGTTTTGCACTTACAGAGCTCTATGTTGGAATCACCCCGGACCTAAGTATCTCCTCAGAGCCACAAAAGATGCTTCAACCCCCCAAGTTACAGCAGCCTGGTGGAGACACTGGCTCTTTACACTGAGGAGTTCTGTTCCATGGAACACTAACAAGACAACCAAGTCCACATGGAGACTGCAGCACAGGCCATTCACACCCTAAAGAGACAGCCCATTCTGTTCTTCACAGTGTTATCCATTCAGGTCATCAACACTTGGGCCAAGCCCCGCTCTCCCATGGGGGAGGCCCTACTGTAGATGGGAAGCACCAGCATGTGAGGATCTGCACTGAGATTCCAGATCATGGCGTCTCCAACTGACCTCCCTGGCCAACTGTTAATCATTCAGCCAAACTTCAACTGGGAGAAGAAAACAACAACAAAAAACACTCAAATCTCAAAGCACATTTTAAGATAATCTCAAGCAGCACTTATGAGCCCAATAAGTTAGAGAGGATGTTTAAAACTGGAAAACTATCTTTACTCTCTCTGGGGTAGGACAGAGGGCTCTCAGTGAAAGTACCCAGAAGCCCTCAGTCAGTGTTGCGGCTGACAGTCACCAAGCATTGTGGGGAAGTTGCTGGGGTGATGGGCATTTCCTTTGGGCCCCATGCTGGGAATCTGCTTGTAATCATGGCTGTTACTGATTAGAGATGGACTTTGGCTGATGGCAGATGAAGTGGCTTAAGGGTGTGGGTTGTGTGGGCCAACATACATAGGTCTTTGACTATGCTTTCAAATACCCACCCACTGCTAACCAGAACAGCACAGGGGCTGCTGTGGAGAGGAACATCCATTGTAGCAGGTACGAGATCAGCCAAGAAGGTGGTAGCCAGAGTAGTGAATTCCAAAAGAACAGATGTTTAACTGTCATAGCTTCAGAAAAGAAGAGCAAGTGAGAAACAGAAGCATGAAGCCAAGGTTTAAAAGGCCTTGCCCAGGAAGCAGATGCCTAGAAAATACAAACTGTCACAAAGCTACCTTCCTAAGAAGACAGTCAACGGGAAGCCTTCACCCAGAAGGCTAAAAATCAGACCTAACACTGATTTGGTCCCAGCCTAGAAGAAAGGAAGCTCGCAGGTCAGAAATTTTAGTTCTGAAAATATGTGAGCCGAGTAAAATTGTTCTTCATCCTGCTTTAGAGCCAGCTATACTACAGCGACATCTTAAAAAAAAAAAAAAAAAAAATGAACTAGGGAAGCTGGAGGTGTATCTAAGTTGTAGAGAACACGCTTAGCATTGCTGGGGCCCTGGGCTCCATCCACAGCACAAAAAGAGTAAAAATAAATACAAACAGAAGCTGACCTCTGGATCATTACTGAAGATTTACATAAAGGGGAGCTGGTCAGAAAGCCGAAGAGGTGTAAATTACAGTATGAGGCACGCAACAAGGCCCTCTGAGAATCCTTGCTTCTCTTCCGTGCCTGCACACCCAGGGCCCACCTCCCACACAGATGGGTCCACTCTCATTTCCTGTCCCTTAATATCGTCTAGTATGACTTGGCTGTCCCTCTCCAGAAACAGTCAGCTTTTTTCCTTCCTTACTCGGGTAGTTTCAGGCTTTTCCTTATGTTCTTGTGGCTTCTTCAGTTTTTACCTTTAGCCGGATCCCTGGCTGGATATAGCAGCTCTGAACAGAAGAATCCCAGCTCCTCATAAAACAGAAGAGGGAGAAGTTTCTAATAAACTTCATTTTGAATATTAGCATTTCTCTGGAGACACACAGACATGTACACACAAAGACATTCACACTCTACAGTTACAGATTTACGGAGAAACCAAAATCATTAGAATATCTGCTCAAGAACTAATGCTGTCTATCCCACACCTACTCATAACAGGTATTCACCCCCATGCCCATGCCAACATTCTGGTTAACTTTTGGTTGTATTCACTTCATACTGCTGCTGAGAGCAATTGCTAAAAACACTAATTCTCCTACAGTTCTGAAGGTCAGAAGTTTGTATGCATCTCACGGAGCTGGTATCTAGTAGTTGGGAGAGCTTGCTTTTGCTGGGAGCACCAGGTGAGAATCTGTTCCATGTTCCTTCTAGAGGCAGTGTATTATCCTTGGCTGCTGGTGGCCCCACTCCTGTCTCTTCCTGCTTCCAGTATTACATCTGCTTCTACTCACTCTGATCTCCTGCCTCTCTTGTATAAGAACCTTGTTGTTACGTCAGACCCTCCCAACCAACCAAAGATATTGCCCTTAAAATCTCAACATTCTTATTTTGTTAATTCTTATTTTTTTTTTTTAGTTCCTTGGGTTTTGTTTTGTTTTGTTTTTGTTTTTTTAATGTATTTTAGTACAGGGGCTTACAGGCTCTCACTACAATCACAGATTGGACTCTAATGATGCTTCTGTTTTTAGCCTCCCAAGTGCTGGGATTACAGGCATGCACCACCATACCCATTCTTCAACATCCTTATTTATGTCTCCAAATTCCCTTTTGCAAAAAAAAAAAGTAACATTCACAACTTCCAGGGGTCCATTTGTGGACTTGCCTGGGAGATCATTATTCAGCCTCCCACACTCGCTCTAGGATGTCACAATTTTCATTTTAAAAACCAGTACAAATTTGAGGTGAAAGAAATGCAAGAGGAAATCACCAGAATTGAAAAAGATGAATAAATTCAGACTCAACAAAAGTTATGGTTGAGAACTGCTGGATTTGTAAGCAAAGTCACTGATAGATGAGGGTCCTGCAGAGATAGAAATCTCTACAACAGAGAAAAATAGCAAACTAGCAAGGATAATAATAGCTGAGCACAGGAACCCAAAAATTATTTAAATGCCACCTCATTTGAAATATATATATATATATATATATATATATATATGTCTTCAAAAGACTTTTATTAAAAATGAATTAATCTTGATTTGTGTATTCCAAACTTAAAATTATGTTTATTTTATCCCAAAAGAAAACCTTTTTATGGGGCCAGGGAGATAGCTCAGTAGAATAAGTGCTTGCTTGGCAAGCACAGGGGCCTCAGTTCAATCCCCTGTTCTGAAAGAAAAAAAAAGAAAGAAAGAAAACCTTTTTATTATTTTTATTTCTTTTTCATGACAACCAATTTAAACATGTTTCATTATTTACTGTAAAATTTTGATCCCTGTTCACAGTTGATTCATTTTAAGTGGTTCTCTTCTAATAATTGCCCTAGATAAAGGGTGAGGGTTGGGGAAAATCTCTAGTGAAGACCAAAATAAGTCCCCAAGATAATGGTCAGTTAAGGGACCTTTGTGCATCTGAATGAGGAGCTATGGAGAATAAAACCAGCTGTCACCTTAAGCTGAGCCCTTTTCCATATCTGAGACAAAGATTCTCCCCATACCCAAAGTTTTTACTTGAAGCTTTATGTATAAAGGGAAAAAATCACCAGCCTGGAAAATGTGATACTACAAAGACATCACAAACATCATTATATAATCTGGGAACATCTTTAAACATCTTTGTGAATAGAATGGCTACCTACACCTTTTACTGAGTAACTGGCAGTGTAAATATTGTCTAGATAGCACTCTCATTAACATTTTGCAAATTAAGGATGAGCTACCTTTTCTTAAAAGAAGAGGAGGAAGAGGAAGAGGAGAAGAAGGAGGGTCAGGGAAATAACTTGGTGGTCTAAGCACCTGCCAGCAAGCACAAGGACCCCGTTCAATCCCCAGGACCACATGCTGGGCCACCCATTGTCCACAGAGTCTGGGCATGACGGTGCACTAGGGAAGCTGAGACACGAGGATCACTATGAGTCTGGGCTGTGTAGAAAGACCCTGTACCAAATAAATAAATAAATCTTTAAAAGAAAAAGAAGAAACTGAGTTTACATAAAGTTTGAGTAATTTTTTTTTTCTTTCAGAATTTTATTGATAAACAGCAATTAGAAAGTTTCAAATCAAATCGTT